>JAPEVG010000314.1:0-41899 GCA_029747595.1 Trametes cubensis | reverse complement strand
GGCGGGCACGCCTCCAGATCGCGCGCCCACGCGCCCTTCAGGTCCACCGAGGCGAGCCAGAGCGTGTGCAGCGCCGGGCAGTGCGCGGCGAGCGTCGCGAGCGCGTCGATCGGGAGCGCGGCGGGCACGGGCTGGTAGAGCAGCTTGAGCACGCGGATGGCGGGCCACGCGCGCGCGAGAGCGAGCACGTCCTCAGGTGATAGCGAGAGCCCGACTCCCGTTCGGGAGACGATTGCGAGCTCCTCGAGCTGCCGGAGGTGCAGGAGCGGCGCGAGGAGGACCATCGGACGGGCAAGCGACGCGAGGTCGCCCGCCCATGACCCCGAGATGTGCACGATTCTGAGCGTGGTGGGGAAGCGCGTGGCGAGCGTATCTAGACATGCGTGGAAGGTCGTGCAGCGGTTCGGGGTGGGGAGGAACGCGTCGAATGAGGTGAGTTCCGACGAAGTGACATGTGCGAGGAGGCGCGGGACGAGCGCGAGCGAGCTGTGCACACAGAGCGAGCGCATGCCGCGGAAACCGTTGTACTCGCCCTCAAGGCTGTCTTCNTTCGAGCGGTGGGTCGTCCGCGGTGAGCTTGATGCTGAAATCCCGNAAGNCNTTCGGGAGCGCCGCGGCGGCGCGTAGCACGGGGTCGTGATCCACGCCAAACCCACGATGGGCGAGGTTGACGATGTTCAGAGAGCGCAGGCTGTGAAATCCCGTGCTCGCGAAGACAGCAGCAGATGCGGGGATCATCCCGTTCAACGAGAGTGTCTCGAGGCCGGGCACGATGGTGCTCAGCACGCCAATGAAGCGATCAAAGACCATGTCGCGGTCGGGCCGTGGGCCCGGGTCGACGTCAGACAGGATTGCGCCGTCCCTCATGTGGAAGTCTATCTGGGAGATGTGGAAGTCACGAAGGGCGGGGGAGACGAGGGAGCAGACGTCGAACACGTCCGACGCAGTGCTTTGGACCCAGAAGAGGTAGGTGAGGTTAGGCAGTAATGGCTGCTTGCCGGAGTGCATGTACAGCTCGGCGAGTAGGTAGGTCTGGAGGTTGCGTCTGATCTTGCTGATGCCTGAGTTGTGGACGAGCCGGCGGACTCGTCGGGCATAATAGTGGAAGCGTGCACATGCAGCGTGCGGCATGGGGATCGTATCGTGCTGATATTAGGTGTGATACGGGCCAGGTTAGGTTGATACGAAGTAATGCGAGGATGGAATGGCGCACGTTTAGGTCTTCATCACTGGCGGCCTCGGTCTTGGCTCGCAAAGACGGGGAGAAGACGTCGAGGAGAACCCACAGAGAGTTGATCTCGCGCCACAGTGCGTCCAGGGCTGGTCCATGGAGAGTTTTACTTGTCCGTGCACATCGGGCCAGAGCGGCAAGGCCAGCACGCTCGTCGGGCGAGTAGGCCAGAGGGATTGTGGGCGGGACGAGGTGGGAGAGGATCTCGCGGAGGATGTCCTCGTTCCAGAGCTGTCGGGNAGGCCGTCATGGTGGGTGTATGGGCTGGTGGTGGTGGAAGGAGGAAGAGAAGGGCATGTCGAGGGGAAAGGGCGGAGAGACGCCAGATATTAAACTCATGTCGATGGTCGCTTGGTAGGAGCAGCTGGGCCGGGTGTTGAGTGATATCGACACACTCGATCTCTGCTCGGTGCGGTGGCTGAGAGGAACGCCCGCTACCCGATCACTCTTAGGCATATTGGCGCCCGATCTCCCCCCCCNTTGCGCGCCTGCACGCGCATATACACTTCCAACAACATTCATATCCGCGAGACTGAGGCCTCCCTCAAGGGTGTGCGAGCAATTAAGCAATACACTTGTGAGAGGCTCTGTATTGTTTAATAGGCGTGCAAGCTAATCATAATACCACTCTCGTGCAGAACCCTCGCATATATACTACTGTTTAACCAAGTTTGTCCTCCGTCGAGATCTCGCGCGTCACGACCGTCCAACGACATTGCCGTGAGTCCAACTTCAGCGTATGGAAGCTACATCTCACGCCATATACGACAACTAGCACTATAACATGACGCGCCAGCTCCGCACAAGAGCCTCCCGGCCCAACTACGCCGCCCTCATGGGCATGCCCGAGGACGAAACCGGCGCSGACCCTCTCACGCCCCCCACGAGCTCGACGACGACAGCGGCAGCGACTTTGCACCCGACGCAGCCGCCNGACCCCGCTGAAGAGGACGCCGACATGGACCTCGACGACGCCGAGGGCGAGATCGACGACGAGGAAGTCGGCGAGCCGCCCTCGCCCGCGAAGAAACGCAAACAAGGCTCGCGCTCCGGCGCGTCCACGCGCGAAAACTCGGTCCTCGACTACGGCTCCGCGAGCGTCGTGTCCAAGGCCAAAAAGGCGCCCTCTGCAGCAGCAGCAAAGGCGACCCCGCGGCGCGCCGTCACGGTCATCCCCGGGCTCGCGATGTCCACGAGCAAGCCGCCGCACGCGGCGCCAAACCTGCATCACCGGCACAGGTCGGTGGGAGTCTACAGGAAGGAGGGCAAGGTCGAGCGTCTTGCGGGTCCTCCTGCGCTGTTTGAGCAGGAGGCGACGGTGTTGACGAACGCGTGGGCCGCGAGCGAGGTGGTCAGCTCCCGGGTGAACAGGTCGTGGGGGTACAACGTCGGGCCGGGCCCGTTGTGGGAGCTCGCAGAGGATCGGGGGTGGTTCAAGGAGGCGGTGTCTACTAACAGGACTGTCGAGAAGGAGATTAGGCCGCGCGTACATGACGGGGTTGCTCTGAGGCCATACGAAATTCTCAGTTGCTCGTAAGTATTTGAGTCTGCATCTCTCACTATCCGCTAATACCTTCGCAGGGAGGCGACGCCATATCTTCCGAGTGACATTGGCACGACGGAAGAGGGCGCACTCAAGCCGCCGCCGCCTGTAGCATGCTCTTTTGGGCCATATGGGAAACAATCCCGTCGAGAAATGCACATGTTCCAAGCGCTGAAGATGTGTGAGCATCGTCCGGGACTCGACGAAAACAACATCCCACGTCCTGACGTTCGTTTTATTTCAGCCGAATTCTTCTCGAACAGCAAAGCTCACGTATTCAACGCGGGAGCTCCCGTATGGGGCCTCGACTGGTGTCCCATCCATCCAGATGACAGACCCCGTACGTTCCTCTCTACTGACAACTGACACACATACAACAACATTCACCTAACCACATCTCCCTTGGACGCCGTGATAGACCACCGATTCACCCAGTACCTCGCCGTCGCGCCGTTCCCGTCCAAGTCCCACTCACCCATGATCGGCACGCGCGTCCGTCGCCCCAGCCCAGCGTGCATCCAGATCTGGAGCCTGAAGCCGTCCGACCGGTCTACGGATCGCATGAACGTCGATGGTGATGCCCATGATGGTTTTGCTGGTAACGAGCAGGACGGCAGCGACGCTGGGGCCGGGGAGATGCGGTGCGAGATGGTGCTCTGCATCGACAGCGGCCCGGCGTTCGAGCTCAAGTGGTGCCCGTTACCGTCGAATGATGCGTATGCGGAGGCGCGTCCGAGTTTCTTTCGTCCGTCTCCAGAGGGTGAGTGAGATGCTAATTTGAGTGTTTGGACTCGCAGGATGCCGCCGGCGGACAGGGGCCCACGAAGAAGCTGGGTATCATCGGCGGGACCTTCGAGGATGGCTCGTTGACGTTCTACGCCGTCCCCGATCCCTCGACTATTATCGACGCTGTCGAACGTCCTGCCGGCCAGCCGCTGCTGGGTACGCCCCCGTGCTCATCGTAGTCCCTCGCTTCCCTGACTCGCTTTGCAGTCAAATTGACGGAACCGCTGCTGCGCATCGAGCTGGAGGAGACGGCGTGCTGGGCGTTCGACTGGGCCAACAGCGACGTTGTTGCCGTGGGGTGTACGAACGGTGTGTGTCCATCTTGTGTGAATTCGGGTCTTCGTTTGACGATGAGATGCTTCTCAGGCTCGATCGCGGTATACAACGTGGGGAAGGCCTTCAGAGGAGAGTCTCCCCATCAAAGTCAGTGCAAAGGCCTCAGCAGAGCACACGAGGCCGTCGCTGACAATGCTTGGACGCAGCGCTGTTGCCTACGCACTACTTCACCGCGCACCAGTCGGCGATCCGGAGCCTCGCCTGGGTCCGCGCGCCCGTCGTCTCCGCCTCGGGCGAAGTCACCGCAGATGATCCCACCGTCATCGCGAGCGGAGGCTACGACGGGGTGGAATGCCTCACGGACATTCGCGACATGTGCGGCAACGTCATCAACCGAACGCGGGGTGAGTGCGCACCCTTCCTTGTACGCGGCCACTTCGAAGTTTGACGGGTATGTGTGTTGCTACAGATGTGGTGACCGCGATGGAGTTTTCGGCGTACACTGGGAGTGCGGTGACGATCGACCACGAGAACATGGTCAAGGCGTACTCGGTATCACCGAGCATGCTTGGAAGAGGGCACACCATCCTCGAGCCGAATGGACCAATTTGGGTACGTCGTTTGCATAGCGTCCAACCGTGAAAGATGAGTGCTGACGTCAGGATATGTCGGGAAGAGCATTGCAACATCCGACTATCATCCCCAATTGGCCATCGGCGTCACTGACGGCTCGTGTCTGACCACAAATACGATGAGGACCACTCGAAGAGGCGGATTAGTGGTACGTTTCCGTGCCTTTTTGGCGGCTTCCGATCATAAATTCCCAGCACACGATAGCCTTTCCTGGAGCACAAAATATACCAGTTGGACTACAGTCGAGCGACAGGAGAATATCGCATGCTCGAGAATTTCCTCCCAAAGGTCGCTAAGAGCATCGTCTTTCCCAAAGCTGCGGCTCACCTTTTTTNATACAGGAGACTCAAAATCGTCCCGTCGCGACGCGTCAGAACAAAACGCTCCCTGTCGGCACTGGAGCCTGGCCACCAGAAGTGGGGATCCATCGAGTGGTATGGAACGACGGCAACGGGCTGGGACGCATACCGTTGCTAGCGTCCGCGACGGCGTCGGGCCTATGCCGGGTGGACTGGCTGATGGGAAGATGGGTCAGAGACCAGCTGCCGTACATGGGGATCGAGGGGATGCGAGGCGAGAAGGAGGGCACGTTCGCAGAGGACGAGGAGGAGTCTGATTAGATGACTAGTACTGGTGTGCCGGGAACGTCTGGGAAGTTGTGCAGCAGCGTGTATGATATTGTGGACCCCAACAGTGGGGAGATGCGCCACGTGAGGAAGAGTGCAGCGATGGTGCTTCTAAATTGAATCTGGCGTGCGAAGGTGTCGCATGCCAAGCGCCGTCACCGACCTCCCTGTCAAACTGCCTACTCCTCGCTCTTAGCCGTAGCCAGCACGATGTGCTCACTGGGTTCACTGCAAGATCTGCCCAAGGTTCCTTCGACGGCGATCCATCGCGTATACGGAGTGCTATGCGCGCTCGGCCTTGTGGCGGGGACGACCCACGACACCTGCCCGATATGGACATAAAGGATGAGGGGAAGGGAGCAAGCTCCGGCCAGTGCGAGTCAGCAACAGCCCATTCGTCCGCGCGCCCCCCATATAAGTCCAGGCTGATCACTTTTCACCACCACGCCGGAGGCAGTCCAGTCCATTGGCTTCAGCCTCCGGTCGCTGCGACCCAGCGCACAACCGCAGTGTTCACCGCAACCACCACGACTACGCCCAACTTGCACTTCTGAGAGGTGAGCGGATCTCTCTCCGAGTCATCTTCGAACGTACGCGTGCATCAAACAGCTTTCGAACCACGAAGCGCCCGTCTCGATCGACGAATACATCGAGAGCTTTGTTACTGAGAGAACTTACGATCACCCATGTCTCCCATCCAATCCGCCGTCGTAGACTCTGTGCTGAGCTCCTTTTCGTAGGATAGACATGGCCATCAGACCAGACATCACCCCAGACGCCCCAGAAGCGGAGCAGCCTGCGATCGGCCTCATTGGTATGGGCGCAATGGGCGGTATGTACGCGCGCCTGCTCTCTAAAGCCGGCTGGAAGAAGTAAGGACAAATCTGCTCATGGTTCTGCGACACCGCTGATTTTGACCGTGTGCAGGATCTATATATGCGACTTGCCTGAAAAGTTTGAAACACTCAAGGCCAAGTTTGGAGGTATCGAGAATCCTCGATTGCTCTGGGCTACGGGTACTGATGCACAGGGGCAGACTTACCGGGCGTTCATGTGTTGGAGAACGGGCATCTCGTCTCCCGTGTCTCCGACTTCATCATGTACTCCGTCGAGGCGGAGTACATCGACCGCGTTGTCGCGCAATACGGGCCGTGTAAGTTTCACACTGAACCTCCAGGCCTCCGGTTGCATGGCTGAACGCGTGGGTTCAGCTACGAAAGTCGGTGCTATTGTCTCCGGGCAGACCTCTGTCAAGGCCCCGGAGAAGGCGGCGTTCGAGAAGTATCTGCCGCAAGACGTCGAGATCGTCTCGTGCCACTCTCTGCACGGCCCTACTGTCTCGCCTGTAGGGCAGCCTCTGGTATGTTCAAACCTTTTACAACGCGATGTAGCTTCTCATCGGGCATTCCAGGTACTGATCAAGCACCGCGCAACGGACGACTCGCTGAAGGTAGTCGAGCAAATCCTCAAGCCATTCGGCTCTCGCTATGTCTATCTCTCGTACGAAGACCACGACATCGTCACCGCAAACACTCAAGCAGTCACCCACGCCGCCTTCCTCAGGTATACCTCTCGTCTCTCCGCTTGCTTGCGAACCTCCTCTCACCAACTCTCCCACCACCACCAGCATGGGCACCGCGTGGCACAGCTCGCTCTCGTACCCCTGGGAGCACGGGCTCTACGTCGGCGGGATCGAGACCGTCAAGGTGAACATCATGCTCCGCATCTACTCGAACAAGTGGCACGTCTACGCCGGGCTCGCGATCCTCAACCCGTCCGCGCGCGTGCAGATCGACCAGTTCGCGCGCAGCACGTCCGAGATCTTCAAGCTCATGCTCGCGGGCGACGCCCCCCGGCCTCCGTGCGCGCATCTACGACGCTCGCCGCATTGTCTTTGGGGATGGAGCAGCAAGCGGCGACGGCGCCGTCGGCCGCGCGCGTCCCCCGACTCCTCCTCTCCGANGGACCTCCTCGACCGNCTTCAGCCTCGGCAAGAAGCCGTCCGACGCGTCGTCGCCGACCTCGCGCCAAGGCGCGCCCCGAACTCGCACCTCTCGCTGCTCGCGATGGTCGACTGCTGGGCGCGGCTGGGCATCAAGCCGTTCGAGCACCTCGACCTCGCCGCGACGCCGATCTTCCGGCTCTGGATCGGGGTCGCGGAGTACCTGTTTCGCTCGGAGGCGCGCCTCGACGCCGCGCTGCACGCCGCGCTGTACGAGACCACGCACCGCTCGGACGACCTCGAGTTCGTCGTCGCCGCGCGCGGCTGGAGCCAGTGCATCTCGTTTGGCAGCTTCGAGCTGTACAAGGAGCGCTTCATGCACACGTCGGCGTTTTTTGAGTCGCGCTTTNGAGGAGGCGACCAAGGTGGGATCGGCGATGATTCAGGCTCTGATGGATAGCTCGCCTCCGCCGAACACGAATCCTGCCCCATAAGAGGTTCGAGAGAAGGATCCCTGTATTTGGTAGCACGAGACGCTGTAACTTGCGCGTATGTTAACTCTCACATTCGACACCATATGGCTGGGCACATGTCAGGGCGAGAACGACACAAGAATCGGCATCACTCGTGCGCAAAGCAGATTTCCTCCAGACCCAAAATGAATACTAGATACACGGGTGTCCCGCGCGGAGGGACTTTTGTTTCTTTCCCAAATCCAAATAACGACAGATACATGCGAGGGCGAGTCGCGGGTAACGGAGAGGAGCAGAGCCAATGTTTATCGCGGAACCTATGCTAAAGCGTGAAGACGTGTGCGGTAGATAATGCGGGGGCGTGTCGAGGCGAGGCGACGTCCTCGAGATAGGTATGAGATCGAGCGTGAATCGACGGGGCCGGCTAGTCGTATACGAAAAGGCCCAAGTCATGCCAACGGGGGAAGTCGTGATGAGGTTCACGCCTTTTTGTTGTGCGACGCAGCGTACGCCTCACGGAAGGAGGGGTGCAGAATCTGCTCGTGGAGAGCCTTGCCAGCAGGCACCTACAGACACATCAAATCAGCGAACTCGCCCAACAAGACATATCGTGCTCTGCGTACCATAGGGAAGACGTGCTCGTTGGTCTCGACCAGACACTCCATGAGCACCGGCTTGGAATCATCGTACTCAAGGAACTCCTTCATCTTCGCAGGGAGGTCTTCAGCACGCTCGCAGCGGATTGCGTGGATGCGCATCGCTTTCGCGAGCGCGATAAAGTCGGGGTTCACCATGCGCGTGTGAGCGTACCGCGCATCGTAGAACAGATCTGGTGCACTCGTTAGATACACTTTCGGCCATGGAGAGAACGCTAGACATACCTTGCCACTGGAGAACCATGCCCTGGAACTCATTGTTGAGCACCATGACCTTCACGCCGATGCCATACTGCGACGCAGTCTGCAGCTCCATGGCAGTCATGCTGAAAGACGCGTCGCCGTCGATGTCGACAACGGTCTTGTTGGGAGCGCCGACCTTCGCGCCAATGGCGGAAGGAAGACCGAAGCCCATAGTCTGAAAATATGGTCAGAAATTATAGACGTTTTTTCAGCTTGCGAGAACACTTACGCCAAGTCCACCAGACGTGACCATGGAGCGAGGGTGCCGCCAACGGAAGTGTTGCGCGGCCCACATCTGGTGCTGGCCTACACCGGTCGTGATGATGACATCCTCTTTCCGGTGTGCGGTCTGCTTGTCGAGCTCCTCAATGACCTCCTGCGGCTTCATGGGCTGACCGGGCTTGCTCTTCTCGTACGTGAACGGGAACTTCGCCTTCCATTGCCGGATATCGTCGAACCACTCCTTGCGGGGCGACGGGCGGATGAGGGGCGCGAGGGCGGCCATGTTCGCGACGACATCGCCGAGAACGGGGATGGACGCCTCGACGACCTTGTTGATGTTCTTTGGCTGAATCTCGAAGTGGATGATTCCGCCGCGGCCTTGGAGAGCCGCTGCACGCGCGGCAGGCGCGAACAGGTCGACCTTGCCGGTGACACGGTCGTCGAAACGTGCACCAAGAGCGATGATGACGTCCGCTTGCTGCATGGCAAGGTTCGCGTACGCCGAGCCGTGCATGCCGAGCATGTGCAGACTCTTCTCGTCCGTCTCATCGTATGCGCCGAGACCCTGCAAAGTTGTCGTAACGGGGATGTTGCCCTGGTCCGCAATCTGCTTGAGGAGCTGTGGTCCGAGAGGGGAAGAGAGCACGCCATTCCCGGCGTAGATGATCGGCCGCTGCGCCTGGTTGATGAGGTCCGCAGCCTGCTTGATCAGTGCAGTATCAATCGGCTGGTCGCTCGGCTGCAGAGGGTTTTGAGGAAGACCAAGAGGCGTTCCAGGTGTGGTCGCCTTGTAGGACAAGGGCGTCTTCAAGATGCCAGCGGTGATGTCTTTCGGCAAGTCGACGAGGACGGGGCCAGGACGTCCGGACGTAGCGATCTTGAACGCCTCGTTAATGCGACGGGGAAGTTCTGCTACGTCCTTGACCATCACATTCCACTTCGTGCAAGCTCTTGAAATACCAACAACGTCGGCCTCCTGGAATGCATCTGAACCAATGGCCGACGTCGCGACCTGTCCGGAGAAGACAACCAACGGAACACCGTCGCTGAGGGCGTCTTGCATCGGCGTAATAACATTTGTCGCACCGGGGCCGGAGGTAACGAGAACCACGCCGGGCTTGCCGGTGACACGAGCGTACCCCTCGGCCATATGACCTGCGCCTTGCTCATGTCTTGGGAGCACGAAGTCGAATTGGGGGGAGTTGTAGATGGCATCGAAAACGGGGAGGATAGCACCTCCGGGGTATCCGAAAATGTGCTTGACGCCGTGACGGACCATCATCTCGTGGAAGATCTGGCCACCGGACATGCCAATAAACGAGTGATCGAGAGGGCCATCCGGGTAGGGCCCGAGAGAATTAGGAGGGTAAGGAACGTTGTTCTTCGTGGGCAGCTGCTGGTATCCCGGAGCTGGTGACGGCCGCCTGTAGGCTCGCTGTCAGCACATGCATAATGCAAAGTCGTTGTGGACGCTACATACACGGAAGAAGAGGGGGTAGCCTCGCGAGGGGAGGATCTACTGATATTCCTGGCATGTTCCCTGACTCTTGACTTGGCCTCGAGCATGGACGGGCTCGCGCTTGCCACCGTCGAGCGAGCACGGACGAACTGCGTGGGGACGGACGCCTTGGAGGCGGCGGGTACGCGCATTGTTCTTGACGCTGAGATGGACATGCTGTCGACGACGGCGGCAGCGATGGCGACAAGGAGAAGGAGGGAGGAGGGAGTCAAGGAAAACTGGAAGAGAGGCTCTGAGTCTATAAGTTATAAGCAGCGCTCGAGTCATTAGCACGAATGCAGTCACATGATCTGGGGGACACGCCCACAATTAGGTTAGGGTTCATCATTTGAATGGAGTGCAGCTAAATTGGGACACGAAATCACCGGTGTAGACCCGCTTCTAGCCAAATTCCGACATTTCTTGCGTTCTCCATTGGCTAGATTCCCACAGACAACTTCCCCTCAACGTCTTCCCACGTCAATATTACCCCAGACTGCGCCGCCCGACTTCCGGGGACTCTCTCTTGCCGCACCTGGACCTTCTTGTTTCCCGACGGCGCCGGCATGAGCAGCTCAGAAAGTCCGGGAACAGCTGCTACTAGGCATACGGCCCGTGAATCATCAGCAGGCGTGAGTATGCGAATTCAAAGACGCTACAAGTTTGGCTGGGAAGCACACAATGCATTCACATGACGCATGGTACGTGATGGTTGGCCATGGCGCCGGCCGTGACCACTGACTCGGAGTCAAGCCTTGTCCTCTCGAATGTGGCATATAGCTTCGTCTTTGCTTAAGCAGCAATCGTTCGAGTCACTCAGACAAATTAAATCCCTAGTAGAAGGCATCGCGCGGCGGTAACAGGGTACACCTTCGTACACCCGTTTCACTTGAGAGGAATATACAAGGACGTAGACTCACGACGAAAGGCAGGACCTTGTATGCGAAAGATGCGTTGCGCACTCGATTGCTCGAACAAGTCCAGCCAAATTTACACGAGAGATCAATCACCGAACTCGTGTGGCCTACCGTCGGGGTATCATCAACTGGACTCTCGAACAAAAACTTGATGACACGATGTATACAGGCACGGTGCAAGGGCCAAGGCCAACGCTAGCACGGCATACAACATTCCCATGCAGTCGAAGCTACAGGACTAACCGTAGCCAAGGCCCGATATCGCGCTGATCAACAAACACAAGGAAACATAGTGCAAGCATGAGTGGCTTGGCGTCCAAGGATGCATTCAAGCAGGTAAATATTGCTTAGTCCGATACCCCTCTCTACCTCCCGGACACGAACATCTGCCAGCACTCCATCCAGCACAATCTTCTTCCTTGAGCGGCACCGCGGGGACACAGCTATTTATCTCCCACAAGCAATCGCGGGACCGCAGACGGGCGCAGATGACGTCGGACGCTTCAACGAACCGTGAGCAAGAGACAGACGTAGAACGAGCAGCGCCACCGAGGCCCGGAATGCTTGGCATCATGGTGCGGTTGTAACGAGCAGCGGCGGCCTATAAGACCTGGGAGCCCGCAGCGGCGCACGGCACACGGGTGCAATAGAAGCTTAGTTGGCTTGCGCAGCTCCCTGCATTCGACTTGGCCTTGGCACGGCGATCCTGAGGGGCGAGAGAGGACCGCTTCGAAAGCCTAAGACAGACTAGAGAAGGAGCCTCATGAGTAGTCCCATTCAACGGTGAGATGTGGCGAAAGTACGCACTCCTCTGAGCGACTGTAGAACATGTACAGATCACGCGAACCTGGATGCAAGTCGCCGCGCTCACCGCTGGGGCGGGAGCGGCGCCCAATAACCTTTCTCTGAGAGATGTGCCGGAGAAGGCTGCAACAAACGCGAGATGAGTGAAGTGGACGATGTATCGCGGACTCGTGCAAGAGCTTACCGGAGAAGGTGAGCGGGAAGTGTTCGGTGTAGAGAACCCATAAGGCCCGTAGACAGGTCGTGCCCGCCGAAGTTGTTCACCAGAGGCACGGGGGACCTCTCCAGAGGATTGTCTTCGCCGCCTTTGACGCCATTTTACGGCAATGATGATACCGGCCACAAGACATATGACGACCGCTACATGTAAAGGGCCGTCAGCTAGACGAGCACGACGGAGAAACTAGACGACATACCAAAGGACACGGCCATCGCAACAACCCATGGTTGGGTAAGATGCCCATCCGGGGCAACACCTTCTTCGGTGGATTCAATAGAGGTACCGCTGGTGCTGCTTCTACCGGTACTGTGGTCAGCCACTGTCTACGCCGCGAAGCGCTCTGCGGACAGGAAGAATGCCACTTACTCCTCGGCGCGGGTTCGCAGCAGCACCCTCGCCTCTGCACAAGCGAGCGTCATCCCAAAGACCAATACAGAAGACGCTGTCAAAGTCATGATTGCGGAGTAGCAGCAGCTGAGATCGAGTCGACGAGAGCAGTAGTATCCAGGAGCAGTTGGGCAAGAGTATGCGCAGATGTGCGGTTGCAGCGCAGAGGAGCGCACCGCGCCTGCGGTTTAATACTCCTGGCGGGCATTCAGAAGAAGTCCTTGGGCCTTGGCAGCGCAGAGCTTTATGTTCTTGAGGGCCGACACGGCACGGTTCCCATGCTCGCCAAGGCTCTCGGGCTGAGCGGGAAGGTGGGCCTTGGCAGGCCAAGCCAGCCTGTTCTCCGCGCTCGCGGCGTCTGCCAGGGTCGCCGAGCTGCCTTGCGATCATGCCGTGCCCTGCCGGATACAGATCCTTGCATCATTCTGGTCTTCGTCTGTGTCACTCGCAAAAAGTCGCAAGAGGTCGCGGGGCTGCTAAGACTCAGAAGCCTCGAGCATCCGATTTCCGCGTCGAATATGAGAGTCAAACAAGACTAAAGTCAGAAACTAAGAACCAAGAGACTTGTCGTCCGTGGTGTATACACTGGCATGCACACGGTACATGATGGAACATGTTGGTTGCCAAGACGCTGGGGATTTTCAACGCCAACCGGGCCCAACCTGAGAGTTGAAGGCACATGACAGAGTCAATTGGAGGCAAAAAGTGTGGACACACTGGGAATTGAACCCAGCACCCCCCGCAACAGATTCTTTCGAATGCTAAGCGGATGTGATAACCAACTACACCATGTGCCCTTGGAAAAGCTGGAACGTAAATTAAATATGTATTACGATTTTTGGTAGTTTACGTCTCGTCACCATGTGTGCGATGGCTGCTGTAACACGGTCTCTTCCGAAGTGCTTTCAAGTACTAACACGTCTCAAGTGTGAAGTGAGCTACCTACCTTGTAGGGTAGTATTGACCAAGCTCGCACACGCTGACTCGGTTGGACCGTGAGACAACATGTTTGCAGCGGTCGCGAGGAACAGGTTGCGGATAGCGAGCGTGTCTCGTACTCCCATCCAATACAGAGGCTTCAGCCACTCGTCTGCGCGAATGTCTGCCGCTGCGTCGTTCGTTCAGCAAGGCAAGAAGGTGAGTCGTATGCGCTCAGCACAGCACCTCTGATCGTACGGGCACTGATAGGGAGTATCCTGGCCGTAGATTGTTGCCATTGGTCGCAACTACAGCGAGCATGCCAAGGAGCTGAACAACGCGGTTCCGAAGGAACCCATCATCTTCTTGAAGCCCACGACGAGTTACTTGGCTTCAGGGGGCAACATGGAGATCCCTAAGGGCGTTGTTGCTCACCACGAAGGTTGGTGGGAACGCATTGTCGCGGCTCTCGTGTACTGACTCTCGTACCAGTGGAGCTCGGCGTTGTCGTCGGTAAGCGTGGCCGCGACATCCCTGAAAGCGACGCTGAAGGCTACGTTGCGGGTTATGGTAGGTGATATTGTAAAAGCAGATGCCGATCTATAAGCTGAGCCGTGTTTGTAGCTCTTGCGGTCGACATGACCGCCCGTAATGTGCAGGAAGAGCTCAAGGCGAAGCGGCTTCCTTGGACCGTTGCGAAGGGCTTGGACACCTTCACGCCCATTGGGTGAGTCATTGACGGCTTAGGTAGACGTGTTCGGTCGAAACTGAGCAATCGCCGTAGATCCTACATCCCGAAGGAGCAGGTTGCTAACCCTGCAGACCTGGGCCTCACATTGGCGGTTCGTCCTCTTCAGCTCTGACACAGGCCGCGGTGTTGAGTGTTGTGTTCAGATCAACGGCACGGTCAAGCAGGATGGGAACACCAAAGACATGATTTTCCCTATCCCCCGTCTCATCCACCACATCTCCACCATCATGACACTGGAGGTACGACGACCATCTATGCTGCCATTGATGATCCTGGCTTATCTCTATGTGCAGGAGGGAGACCTGATTCTCACGGGCACTCCGTCCGGAGTCGGTCCTGTGGTACCCGGTGACAAGGTCGAGTGCACTTTGAAGGACGGTAGCGGGAAGCAGCTCGCGACGCTCTCCTTCACCGCCGTCCAGCGTGAGGGCGGATACCAGTACAAGGCGGAGTAACATACCAACGACACAGACGTCTAGATGATCATCGTACACTACCGACGCTAACGACATTGTGTGTATGTGGGAGGGACAGACAGCATGGCGGAAAGCGCTCTAAGCGACACACAAGTAACTATACAACGCTCAGCAGAGTCTCGCACATATACCCAGGCGGTACGGTCTAGTTATCGCGTGCAGTCCGTTCGTCCTGCTCCCTCGCTGCTGCCTCAGCTACCCTACGGTCGGTAGCAAAGTTGTCCTCAAAGGAGCCACCGCTCGACGCGCTCGCAAAGCTCCAGCTGTCGGCGCCGGTAGGCGTAAGCGTGCCCTCCGCTTCAAACGACCCGGAGCCCGCGCTCTGGAAATCACCAAAGTCACCAAAGGAATCGAAGGAGCTGTCTTCCATGAACTCCTCCGTGGCAGAATTAGACGCGAACGTGAAGGGATCGGAACCGCTGGCGGCGGCATTATCTGAGAAGGGCCCAAACGTATCCTGCAATGCATGCGTCAGTCTACTGTATGGTGGCGGTATATCATGTGAGTAACGTACATCATCGAAGGGATCTTGGAAAGAGGGATGCGAAGAGCCGGCGGGTACAAAGGAGTCCTGCGTGGTTTCTGAATAAGCAAGTGTGACCGGGAGATTAACAAGGATTACATACGTCAAAGCTCGTTGAACTGAGCGGTCGACGACCGTCTTCATGCTGGCGCGCAGTCACCGGCGGAGGACGTAATTCGAACGTAGATTGAGCTAGCCATCCACCATCCTCTTCCTCATCCGATGCTTCGTCCGACGAGTTCAGGTGGTCGGATGACTGAATCTCTTGTACGAGGTAATTTGCAAACTAGAAATCATCGCTGAGTATTGTTTCCAGCAGAACGTGCACTGTTGGTGACGTACGCGAGAAGGCGCAGAATCGAACTCCTCATCTTCCTCTTCCATTGGCATTGAGCTGAAATCTGCGCTGCCTTCCCTTACCCTAGACGTTCTACGGAACTCTCCCTTCATCTCCGCCGCAGGACTCTGTTCTGGTCGGCCAGGAGCAGGGGTCGCCACGGCGTCCGCCTCATCGACCTTCCACTGCGCCGCGTTCGCACTCCGCATGGAAGGCGCAATCACAGGCTTGCCACCCCCAAGAAGACTTGTGTCCTTCTTCTTGGTCTCCTTGTACCGACCGGTGACGTACTCGTCCCACTCAGGCTGCGGTGCGTACTGGGCGATCTGGAGACGGAGGTCAGGGGGAAGGTGCTCAAGAGCGCCGATCACGTCCTCGGAAATGAGGGTGAGGTGGCCCATGTAGCCGAGACGGACGCCCTTCGGTTTCGAGCTGCAAGGGCGGGTCTTAGAGAGGGAAGGTGAACACACGCGTCGCACGAACCTCTCGATGTCGTTTCGTTGTGAGCCTTCGATGATGCGGTGCATGAGCCTCGCGTCGCGGAAGAGGGCGATTGTGAGCTCCCGGTTGTACCCGCCGTCTACACGTCCGGTCAAAATCTGGTGAATGAGATCGTACACCACACTATGCAGGAAGTTGTTCCACGGGAAATCGAAGAACAGGTCCTGAGGCGCACTTGTTAGCTGAAGAGTCATTGGCGGGTCCTTCCGTGACACGCACCAGCAATGTAGAGGCTACATTGGTTTCCAAGAACCGCTGCTTCAAGCGCTCGCCAAGGACAGGTCGCCCAGCCAACGTTTCCCTTGTCGATCGTCGTATACTCCGGCGCGAGCTCGCCGAGCGTGGTCTTGACGTAGGTGCCTCCGTGTCCGAGCTCCAAGAGTTTTGTCGATGTTGCGGGAAGGCCGCGATATCAGACGGAGACGTAGACGGCGAGGGAACAGACGCTGCAGGTGAAGCGGCAGGCGAGTCTGCAATGGAAGCGGGAGATTCAGGCGGAGCAGGCCCAGGGCTAGCTTCTGGCGCTGGTGAGTCGTACATGGCAATCTCTTCCATAGCATCGTCGTCCGAGCTCCCAGGTTCATCTCCACTCATATCGTCGTCAGAGTCGGTCAGAGTTGATGACGGCGCATGGGATACAGGGAATTCATGTGCAGACTCAACCTCGTCATCTTCGTCGTCATCCATGCCGTCGTTGTCCCCGCTCCCGTTCCCGATGGCGATGACTTGGGCGAGCTCTTCGAGAGCTGACAGGCCGCCCTGCAATCGGCCTTCGGAGTCGTACAGATGATCGTACTCTGGTGAGCGGTTGAGGAGTGTCATATTTGAACAATGCAGCAGCTCGGCATATAGCTCGCATATTCGATAGCGCTCGAAGGTTAGAGGGGGTAGTGAACCGACAGTGGTCAGTACAGGCCCATTCTACACCTCGAAGTTAGATAATAGCAGGTAGTAGGGGAACAAGCTTACCAATGACCGTGGCTGCTTGAGGAACTGCTGCAGCCTGTCCAAATTGTCGCACATGAGGTCCAAAACTGGCCCGAGGTGTACCACGCCCATGCGATTGACCATCTCCTTCATGGCCGCTTCCAAGGTCTCTCGGCCACCGCCGGTCGGATTCATCTGCAACTGCTGCTGAACCTGAATGAGACGATTCCGGAGCGTATGGAAGAGGTATGGCTCGAAGTAGTCGGAGTTGTTCTGTCGGATGAGCTCAATGATGATGCATATTGACTGAACGACCGAAGACGCCGCCGACTCGGGGGACAGAGGTTTGCACAATGAGTCGGACGCCGACTCGCGGACAGGCGTGTCCGATTGGCTTTGGCCCTGGGTTCCAAAGTCGCACAGTATGTAGTTGACCAGTTTGGTAACGTTGGTCCGGTGGGCTAGCTCGCGAGCAAAGATGTTCGAAGCGGGAAGAATGTTCGACCCATCGGAAACTCCGGCAGCAGGAGACGGGGCAGCCATAGAGATGATACCCTTGATGAGCTCTGCGACGACAGTATGCATGTCACTGCTGTGCGCTGGAGAAAGCAGGTCGATAAGGCGCGACATCAGGTTTTCTCTCGACAGCCACTGCGTATCTTGAGGTAAGAGGGATTCGCGGCAGTGCATACAGTATGCAAGGAGGGACATACGTCAAGAACGCCGGCTCCCGCCGGGTGCTCGTCGAGCTGGATGATACGCACGAGGAGATCCGCGAACGGAGGGCTTTCTATGTGCCGCAGAATGCGCTCCACGATATCAGGTTGCGATTGGATGAAAGCCAGCATCTGAGCACGAAGCTCAGGATTTACTTCCGCCAGACGGACGAGGAGATATGGATGGATTCACCTCTGCAGGCTTCTTGCTCAGGAATGTGACGTTCACTTTTGCGAAATGCGTCGCCATCATCACCTGGCTCTTCATCTCCTCGGGAGACTTGTCGAGCACAGTCTCCCAGAAGGGGACGAGCAGCTGGTTCTGCCGGTTGACACAGGTGTCCACTATTGACCATATTTCGCTGCACAAGACTTCGGTGGCGACATATGGATATCTTACGGATATCAGGTCTGAGCCCAGCGGTCTTAATACAGCCATCACAAGGCGGGACTCACTTGAAGCTGCCCTTCTCATCCCCCTCTATCTGCCCCGTCACGTAACCCAGCAGGCGTTGGAGGACGTCGACACGGGAGAAATAGTCGATAAGCCTTGTGTTTTGAGACTTGCACTCCTGGAGCAAATCGTCCTCATCGAGAATGGCCTCTAGTGAGACGTCCTCCCTATCTAGGAGGCTGTCGATGGTGAATGCATTGTGGAAGCCAAATCTGCCGGCAAAGACGGTTCAGACGGATCGGGGCGGGAGGGGCGTGTCTGAGTACCTCCAAAACATGCAGGTTTATTGGTGGACGGAATTTGATGCAAAGCCAACGCCGAGGACACGCGGTGGTGGAGAGCAGAGGAGAGTACGGGACACGCGACGGGGGGCAGGCTGGAGGAGGGCGGAGGAGGGAAGGCCTGGAGGAGGCTCAAGGGTGGAATGCAACTGCCTATTCGGACCTGCCGCGAAACCAATGGATTGGCACTGGCAGTTGCGCTGCAGCCACCGGCGCTCTACAGTACAGCACAAGTATCGCCGTTGTACGTAAAGACTACATGTATGCTTCGCTATCCCAGGTTCGAAAACGAAGAACAACCTCCCACAACCCATGCAGATGAGATTGATCGTCGATGGCGATTGAGTTGCTGCTTGTGGGGCCAAGAATGTAGATTCACCCCCCNGGCCGGTCGCTGCACTCCTTCACCCGGTCGAACCCCGCGGCTGTCGCTTTTCTCGAGCCCTGACACGGTTCGTGTGGGGGATCGTCGCCCGCTATAGACACTAAGAAGCCACATGTAGCATGAAGCTATGGTTCCCAGCTGCTGTGAGTCTGCGAAATTATACCGCATCCGAGGCACCAGTCGCGCTTCCAAATAGCGGCGACTTGTCCGGTAGCTACGCTATTCTGTGGGTCCCTGAAGTCAATCCGGATCGTACCGTCATCTTGCCTAAGGTTTGATTTGTCGTACTTTAGTCATTCAGTCTGATGGGTATAGCTAGCTCACAACTCACCGATGCACCCTGCATGGCACGTCGAGCATCCTATGTCGGTACTGAACCTGTGCTAGGAAGCCTTTGGGCGTGTCAATCTCGGATGGCGGTGCATCCTCCCATATCCACTTCCACTTGTCCACAACGATGGAGCTGCTATATAGTGCGGGATGATTGCTGCAAACCGCCGTGTGAGTGACAACTAGTGGAACGATCCCAGATACTCACGAGCCAGGGACGACATATAACGCGTTCTTGCTTGCATCCTTTCGCGCAATGAACATCTTCTGATGCATCCCCTTGACCCTGGCATTCTGACCGATAGTAAAGGTGTACAGTCCCTGGTGCCTGCCAATGGTTCTGCCATTGGTCAAATCAATGATAGGACCGGGTTTTGGAGGGATATACTGGGCTGTTCAACAGCGTCAGCGTGTTGTTTGGAACGATAGAAGTAGATGTGACGAGTGCTGCACACATATGAAGTCATCAAACCTCCGCTTCTCTCCCACGAAGCAGATGCCCATGCTCTCCTCCCTGGACGCGGTCGGAAGATTCCAATTATGGGCCATCTCCCGCACCTCCGTCTTCTTGTACGGGGCAAGCGGGAACAGCGCACGAGCCAGACTTGTCTCAGGTATCGCGGCGAGGTAGTAAGTCTGATCTTTCGTCCTATCGGCGGGTCGACGCAACTGCGGTCGCGTAGGGATCTTGTCATACGCGAAGATGTTGGAATGGGAAAGTGGTGGTCGCGCCCAAGTCTTGTTCGCATAGTGACCTGGCCAACCCGTCCGTTCAGGTTCCTCCGCCATTGTAATTGGTCAACATACCCGTAGCCAGCCACGCATCTTTCTGAGTAAGGCGGTCCACGAGTGCTCCAAATTTGACCTCCCTGCGCAACTTTCAGTAGCGCATATTAAACCTTCCGGTAGTCGGACACACCTGTTACACCAGATATCGGGGTTGGGAGTATCCCCGGTCTCCCACAATGCCAAAGCGGGCTCGAATACACGAGTCCAGTATTCCCGAGACAGATCAACCTTGGTTTTACGCAGTCTCCCGTGAGCATTTGAGCGAGGGCAAGCAGGATGAACTTACCATCTCGCAGGGAATGCTCAGCATCCGGCAGACGCGCTGTACGTCCTCCCAATCCTTCTTCCATTCGCAGCCGTGATCGCTCCCAGACTCGTCTCGGGTATCCCAATTGCGCATGAATATTGCAGAAAGATCAAAGTCCTATGCGCAAGGTTCGGGTAAGGCAATGGACGTCATGTCATATGAGGTATCCTGGGTACCTGCTCTGCGAGTAGTTTCGCCGTGACCGAAGAGTCGACTCCTCCGGACATGGCTACCACAACTACCGGAATGTCTCCAGTCAGCTTTCCCGTACCTCTCAATAGTTGCATACATACCTTTGTCACCTTTCCGTGGTGTGAGACTTGCGGAATGCGTCCGAAGCATAGGGAGAGAGCGGAGGAGTGCACTGGGCCATGCCTTCATTGTGAATTAATTCTTGAATCCCACTGGTATATTACCCTCTAGGCGTCGTGAATAATATATGGTAGCAGTCGTCAGTGCCTCCGGAATGAGTATCGGGCCTCTCGCAAGTCCAAGCAGGTCCAAGCAGTTCGCCAGCGGTGGCGGGCCGAAAGCAAGTTTATGGGCGCTTCTTTGTACGCCAGACTTTCTCGGTCACTGACGGCTTCAACCTTACACTCGTCCTCTCTCAGCAGCTCAACCTCACGTCTCCTTCTCGCCATGTCAAACAAGTCGCGTTCACAACGAAGCTCAGGATCTGCCACTCCACTTGACGACAAATCCTCAAATCGACGCGCGCGGAGGAAGGAAAAGCAATTACAGCAGCAGCGAGAAGAGCAAAACGCCGAGGCTGGTCCCTCTGGTTCCAAGGGCGGCTCTTCCTCCAAAGATGCGACCAACTCCAAACGAGATAGCGACGACAAGAAGGGACGCGGAGAAAGCTCCTTTGCCGAGGCTGACTTCATCCCGTTCACGTTCGAAGACGACGAAGGCCCGGAACCAGAGGCAGAGCCCGCGCAGGAGGACTGGCCGCCCGTGCGGGAATGGGACAAGGGGAAAGGAAAGGCTCGGGAGAGGGAGCGCGATCGCGACCGCGAGCACGTGGGGAGGAAACGCAAGGTGGAGGAGGTCGACTTTGACGACGGCTATGCGAACAAGAAGCAGCGCGTTGCGGCGGCGTCGCGCAAAGCACCGTGGGCGAGGGATGTAGATTGGGAGAGTTGTGCGAATGTTGCTGAAATGTGCGAAGAACTTCATGTCCATCTGTTTGCGAGATTGCTAACATCGTGCGTCAGGCTGCATAACGAAGTGGAAGCCTTCGTGAAATACATTTCCCCAACACCAGTTGAAGACGAGGTTCGCTCGCTCATAGTTGCGCTAGTCTCCCAAGCGGTGACTAAGACTTATCCGGACGCGCAAGTGCTGCCCTTCGGAAGCTATGAGACGAAACTCTACCTCCCATTAGGGTATGCCATTCGAAACGACTCGCATACAACCAATCGCTGACTCGCGCATGTAGTGATATCGATCTCGTCATATATTCAAAATCTATGGCGCGCATGGACAAGGTGTCCGTCCTCCACTCATTAGCCAACATCATGAAGCGATCTGGAATTACAGACCGCGTCACCATCATCGCAAAAGCCAAAGTCCCCATCATCAAATTCGTCACGACCCATGGCCGCTTCTCCGTGGACATCAGCATAAACCAGGGAAACGGCGTCACTGCTGGCAAGATGGTTAAGCAGTTCCTCCAAGAGCTGCCCGCGCTCCGGAGCCTCGTCCTGATAATCAAGTCGTTCCTCAGTCAGCGGAGTATGAACGAGGTGTTCACCGGCGGCCTTGGCAGCTACAGTATAGTGTGCCTTGCAATCAGCTTCCTACAGATGCATCCGAAGATACGAAGAGGCGAGATCGATCCGTCGAAGAACCTGGGCGTGCTAGTCATGGAGTTCTTCGAGCTCTATGGCTGTTACTTCAACTACCAAGAAGTCGGCATCTCTCTACGCGACGGCGGGTCATACTTCAACAAAGCACAGAGAGGTTGGCTAGATTATGGCCAGCAGAGGCTGCTCTCCATCGAAGATCCTGGGGACCCTAGTAAGTGACCGTGGCCTACCCATACCCCATCTGTCATATTCGAATCTAACAACGTATCCGTGATCACAGCAAATGATATTTCTCGGGGTTCGTACAATATCGCGAAGGTTCGTACTACGCTGGCCGGGGCGCACGGGATCATGACCGCAGCGGCCTACGCGCAAGCAAGCATTATCAGCGCACGCAGGGAAGGTCGGACCGTCCGCCTGCGCCCCGCGCCTGAACCAGAAGACATGAGCATCTTGGCAAGCGTAATGGGGGTGACGCAGGAGGTGCGTCAGACTATATGGCTCAATCAGGACCGCCATCATTGACCATCAGCTATTGCAGACTATCAATCATCGACGAGTAGTACAGGAGGTGTACGACCGCCAGGTGTTGCACCGCATGCTGGGTCTCACACCCAAAGCATCCCTGACTGCTCCGAAGGTGGAGGCAAACGGGACGACGTCGCGGGCGAAGGAGGAGGCAAGCATCAAGTCCGCCTGGAGCGAGGCGGACATGCAGCTGGACTCGGACGACCAGAATGGGGGAGAGGAGGAAGATGCGGTAGAAAGCCGATACGAGATCGACAGCAGGCGACAGCCACCAAAGAAGCAACGTCGAACCGGCACTCGGACAGACCAGGACGTGACGCTCGAGACCGTCTACACGACGGATGACGACGACCCGTATGACGACTACCCGTTTTCGCATCATTCGGGCGCAGATGATGGGGTATCGGAGGAAGAGGAAGAATACGATCTCTCGGCATTGGACTACGGCCGCACGGAGGGCGCGCGTTCAGGTCCGTCGAGTACGGCAACGACGGACAGGAGGTCGTACTGGTTGTCGAAGGCTATGGCTGGTGGTGGTGATGTCGATGATTGATCTTGTCTGGACGACGGTAGCGTATGCATGGATGTGTGAACTTCCACGCAAGGCTGGACATATCCTGTCGTGCATGCATGCATGACATCGATTTTGACTGCTGGACCACACTGTACCCGACGTTCGTGGTTCGTGGTTCGCACTGTACGAAGCTGCGGGGCATGAGAAGAGTAGCTTGCATAGAGACGGATGGAACATTGATCCGCAGAGAGAAGAAGGCGGTGAGAGAGCCACGGCGTGATTGACGGGAACGCGAGATACTCAACTCTGGCACGCGAGCGGGCGGCAGCGATCAGTGTGACCGGCGAGAGGTTGATGCAGCCCAAACCAGCCGCCGTTCTCTGCCCGACGCCTCCCTACTCTCGTTCATCACTCCCACCATCATCTCTCCACCCTCAGTTCGTCTCCCAGCTCGACGAGCAGGCCATCGCAGTCGCGGGTCGCTCGTGGTCGTCGTCGTCGCACTTCTCCTTGCCATCGTTGCCCTGACTGCCACCGTTCTTTCCATGTAAGTCTCTCCTTCTACTCCCGTCTCATCCATCTGGTCTCAGACCATTCGCCCCTCCAGGACCTCCACAAGAGCCCCCGTTCCACCCGTCGACCTCAAGGCCCGTATCGCTGCATTCCAAGAACAGCAGAAAGCTGCGAATGCAAAGCAGAACGCCTCGTCTTCCTCCGCAGTCCTCCCGAAGCCTTCCGCTGCGTCCGGGAACACCAATCTTCGGGACCGTATAGCGTCTTTCGAGAAACAGGGCGCCGTACCCGCGCCCAAGAGCCGTTTTGGCTTTGCTCCGATACCACAGCAGGATGAGCCTGCTCCGTTGAAGCGCCATGGAGAACTGTATGGTAACCGCATACCTGGCCTCTCACGCCCACACATTCCCGTTCCAACGTCTAGTAAGGGCGACAAGAGGAGCTCTTCCAAACCCCGCGAGTCTACTCGACTTGAACTGGAACGATACGTCACGTCTCCCAGCCCTCCACATTCACCTTTCCTCACGTCTGACAACGGCGACTCGATTGGAGAGGTCCTCTCCGATGGGGAACTTACCTCACCCGGCGACCCGTTAGCCGTGAGCCAAGAAGAGGCACAGCTAAGTCTATCTGCACTTGTGTCTCCGCCTATATCCGAAAGCGAACATTCCTTGCAATCTCCTCCGGCCAATGGCGACTCGTCCCAGGAGCCTGATGCAGGTTCTGAAGAGGCCAGTGCATCTCATACTGCGGAACAAGCTGAGATCGTTGCCGTCTCTACTGAAGAAGTGAAGCCCCCTGAAGTTATCGTCTCCCCCTCAGAACCTGTGGAGGCCCTCTCATCTACCGGACACGCAGAGGACGGCCCTCCCACTGTGGAGGTCACGGAGGAAACCCGGGAAGAATCGCCTCCTCGGGATGCTGTTGTTACTGAGCAGACCGACCTCCCATCAGAACAACATGAGGCATCCAACCGCGAGCCCATAGATCCAGCTGTGCAAGCCGTGATCGACCAGCTTGACAAGGCAACTCAGTCTGGAGATGCAGGTGCTGTAATTGTGCCTGCCGAGGCCTTGCAGAGTCTTGTGCAGCTTGGAACGGAGCAGCAGAAATCCGTGCAAGACATGCTCGATCAGTTGCTCCTCCAGCAGGACGCCATCGACATCGCGACGCCTGTCAAGCAACGCTTTTCGTTGAATGGCCAGCTTTCGTCTCAGGCGGTTCTGGACTATATCTCGCAGCAGAGCAGTCTCTCCAAGGACGTGAATCCATCAACACCGCCGCGCAATGTGGGCAAAGTTCACAAGGATACCCAGGACGAGGCTCCGCAGTCGCAGTCTAATCAGTTCCTGTCACCCACGACGCCATCCACATACTCTGCCGATAGTCCGGTGGGCGAAGAGCCTCTCTCTCCGGCGAGCGACATCTACTCCGCGTACTATGCTGCGACCCCGGCCGTGTCTGAGCGACCCCCTCGTGCGCTTCCTTCCATTCCAGAAGCGCCGGATTCTCCAGCCTTGTTCAAGGCCGCGCGCAGGGGTACCTTTGGCGCGGATGGTGATGTTCTCTCCGCTGGTAGCTCTGCTCCCACATCGGCACCTGTCAGAACTCCCAGCGACGATGGGGTATTCTCTGAGCAACAGAACCGCACAGGAGAGAGGCGCGACATCCAGCGAAGTGTCACTCCTGGTGATGGAATGGTGCGGATTGCCGGCACGCCTCCTCGCGTCACCTCCCCTCCCCTCTCCGTTGTCATCCCTCAACCAGTGGCCCCGAAGGCTACGCAGGCACCCCCTAAGATTATGGAGCCTCGAGTTTCCGATGACATTGACGCTGTTATAGTTCAGCAGCCTCGTAATGTCGTATCCCCGGTAGTCGCACGCGGCGTCGTCGTCCCTGCTCCCAAGTCCGCGAGCGGATCCTCATCTTCATCTCCGGCCTCGACGTATTCTCCTAATTCTGCGTACTCTGGAGATGGCACCTCACCGTCATCGACAGCCCCCGTGTCCCGGAAAGCCTCTTCAGCATCGCGTGGGCGTCGATCGCATGTCTCTCCCGCTTTGTCCAGCACGCCATTCGAGGAGCCTGAGCTTACCCCGATAGAGGGTCCGAAGGGCTTCCGGGCGGTTGTGCATGGGAAGGTAGTGGAGGGGAAGAGTCGACCGGTGAGCGTCAACGTGCAGTATCCCGATTTGCCGTCCCCATCGCCCATGGTTGGAACGGGCATGAGCGATCTTGCTGCTCTCCTCGCCGACGCGGTCGTGTTCGAGAAACAGCTGGCGGACGTCCGCACACCGTCCAAGAAGCCTCGCGCGACTCCTTCTCCCGCCCCTGCACCTCCGGTCACGTCGACCCCTACTCCTCCACCTGGTACTGGCCGCGGTGGCTCTGACAGACCTAGGCCCTCTCAGGACCTCCCAGAGTCTCCAGACGACCATGACCAGTTCGCTCGTCTCTCGCAGTCTCAGGAGCGCAACGCCAGTGCTCCACGGACATCTCATACCAGTGGTCGCCCTCTCCCAGAGCACCCGCGCCTCTCTCGCCCCTCAGTCGATCGTACTATCGACCGTAAACCCTCGAGGCCGTCTCTCGAGCGCATGCCTTCGAGGCCATCCCTTGACCAGACGGCATCGACCCGCCCCTCAACAGACAGCACATCGTCGCGAATTCAATTGCAGCCGATGTTCTTGACGGCTGACCCGAACGCTGTCCGCATACCCCTTCCCCCACGCCCGAAGAGCGCCATGGCGCACTCATCTTCTGCATCGCGTTCGCAATCGTCAACACCTCCCCCTCCACTACCTCCAAAGAGCCCTCCCAGGACCGGCTACCTCACGAATCTGCTCTCCCGCGCCAAGAGCTCGAGCAGCCTCCGTCCATCACCGGACCCGCGAGATAGCCTCGGTTCGTCTTCGGAGGATTCAGTTACGGTCGCAACACCTCCCACACCACCGTACGACACGGGCAGCATCAACGAGTCGACTGGGTCCATCCGCAGCTCGCGGATGTTCAAGAACGGCTTATCTCGCGTGAGCACTCTCGCCGACAGAATGTTGCACAGAAAGGATGGGAGCAATCACGGCCCAGAGGTCGCCATCGCTTCTGGCGGTATGTTCCGCAGCTGACATATCATACAATGTTATACTGACGAACTGTCCATAGATGATGAAGATGGCCAGTCGGGCTCACAGAGGGCACTTCCTCGTCCTCCTCGCCCACTACCTCTCCCACCTCAGCCGCAACCTCCTCGCGGACTGCCTCCGCCGGTGCCTAACCCGAACAACCTTGCTCCTACGCCCCCGCAAGCTCAGCCACAGCTCTCCCGGCGCTCCTCTTGGAAGTCCATCGCAAGCGTCTCGACAACAGGCATCTCTGAAGCGCTCGACGGCGCTGGCCTCTTCGAGTCTTTTCCCAGTGTGCCTGATAACGTCCCCCGCCCGCCGCCCGGTCTACCCTCTGGCCCTGCTGCATATACCTCACCTCGCCCTGCGCCGCTCCCGCCACTACCCCCTCCTAACCAACCTCTCCCTCCGCCACCCTCGCAGCCGCTTCCGCCGCCGCCTCGTGGTGCCTCCCACGGTGCGATGGTCATTCCACCTGGTGGCCGCCCGGGCCTACCTGCTAACCCGGCGAGCAGGCCGAAAACGCTTCCGTCCCGTCCGAAGGTCGCTCCCCAACAGCTGCGCTCTGGGATGATCTGACCTGCTATATGACCTGCTATATGCACACATCCTTTGGCTATAGGTATGGGGTATCTGCACACGCGTGCGCTGGATGGCCCACTGCCTATCTATCCTGCTTCATCATCTGTTCGCCTGTCCCCTCTGGGTGCCCGTTTTCGTCTCGTTTCGCTCATTCCATTAGTTAGCTAGTTTCTCTCCGGTCTATCTATCTTAAATCTCGCTCCTTTTGGATTTACGGATCACTTACTGCCTCACCGCTGTGTACATCGTCGCCATCATCTCTTACTTACCACCCTCATCGACTGAATCGCATTCTGGAATCGTATACATGCTCCGTAATAGACACCATTCTCGTCGCATACCCCCTCAGACCCTCAGAACCTCAGGCGTTGTGGGGTAATACGTAGCTTCTCGGGCGAGTACGCAGAGACTCTCGGGAGCGGGATACCTTGCGACGAGCTACTAGCATACATGCTTTCTATGGTGCGATGACTAGTACTAGTACTACTGCATGTATGTACGCGCACATAGCCAGTGCGGATGATTACGAAACATGTGCATGTCCACTTCATAACGTTGCTCATACTGATACAGTACACGAGATTCAGTGCCAGAGTCCTCGGTACGAGCATACAAACGACGCGACCACACGTCGTTAGATCCAGCGAGGATAGGAGTGTGGGCATAATGATATGATGAAAGAAGCACCGTATGGACGTTGGGACGACGACTATCTCGCGGACGTCCCACGGCGGGACTTGGACCTTGGCTGCTCCTCAGCGTTGACGGTGTCCGAGGAGGCCCTGCCTGTCGATTCACGGCGCGCCACAAGAGCTGTAGAGCGCGAGCGAGCACGGCTCCCGGTTTCTGGGGCCTCACCCTCTGCGTCCGCGATTGCCTCGGGCATTTTGCGTGCCTGTGCAAAGAAGAGCTTGGCGTCGCGGTCGCATATGTTCTGAATGTTGTATACGTTCCCTAAAAGTAATTTCCGATTGATCAGAGTGAGTGCATGCGCATCAAACGAGCGTGCCCACCTCGCGGAACCATGAACATTCCTCCAGTGGATAGGACAAAGTTGGTTTTGTGCACGGCAAACTTAATCGCTCCCTGTATGACGTAGAAGACCTTCACGAAAGTAAGCGACTCAACTAATATGCAGCACGGATGAACATACAAAAGTATTATCCTTCGTGCCTTTCGTGGGCTTCGTCGAGTTGGGTGGTATGATGAGCTGACCCGCAGCGAGGAAGTCCCCGTCGCCGAACACCTTCTGGAAGTAGAATGCGCCTTGTCCGGCTTCCTTCGGCTGCACCATCTTGGCAGTAAACGCAATACCTGTGAAGCAACAGGCATTTGTATGGCGTGACACAGCTGTACTGTACAACAAAATTGTAGTGCTTACGTCGAAGGGTCGTTACGCCGTCCTCCCCATACTCGAGAACCTCGCAATACGGGTCGGTCTCATCATCCCAGCCCTCCTCGGGGTTGTATACAACCACCTGTTGTGGTTCAGGCTCAGCCGTGCGGCTCTTCTTGCGAGACGCGCCCCTTTTCTTCCGGGCTCCAAGTGGTTCCGGCTTGACTTGGGGAATACGGTGGATCTCCTTGATACTAGGGACAAGGCTCTTGCCAGATTCTCTCCGACCGTAGACAACCTTCTCGAGACGCCACCACGCAAGGGGCGAGTATCGCATACGCTTGCTACGCCGGAGGCCATCCGTGTTCTCTTCGGGGGTAACTAGAAAGCACAATTACTTCAGATGGACGCATTGCATGGCGCATATACGTACGTTCTCGCAACACAATGTCTCTTCGTTGACGAGGCTTAGCGCGAGCCTGTGCATTCTCTTTACGCGCATTCTGATCCTTATCCTTCTGCTGCTTGCCTCCCTTCTTCCTTGGAGGCTCCTCATCCTCCTCGAATGGTTCCGCGTCAACCTCATCCAATCCTTGCCGGATCTCTGGCTCCATGCCATCTTCATCCGGCGGGGCTGGGGGTGATGATATGAAACTTGCACGTTGCTTTCCGCGAGCCTTCTCACTTGGTGATCGGTTAAAGTCTACCTCGTCCTCCACTTCGGCTTCATCATCTCCCTCTTGAGCTATCTGGGCGAAGCTAGCGCGACGAGGAGTCTGAGTTTTGCGCGGCGTCCGTGTGTCTTGTTCAACAGAGTCTTCTGCGTCGTCCATATCATTGCCGTAGTCACCGTAGTCACCATAGTCGGGAACGCCACCATCTACTGAATCGTCGTCGTCAACATCGTCTTCTTCTTGTGCCACAGTAGACTGAGACAAGCGAGATGGTCGAGCCGACGGTAAGCTGCGACTGTGTGGTATTGATTTCCGAGCGGTGTAGGAAGGTGATGCACGAGGGGAAGGTACTTCGTCGAAATCAACATCCGAGTTGTGGGCCACAGGACGAGAGGATGAGCCGACGCGTTGCACGCTCGACGTGATTGTGTTCATTCGCGTATGCGCAAAGTAAGCTGACGGGCTGTTGGGTATACCTGGTGCGGCGCGTCAGGAGTGGTGAATCCACACGAATTGCACACGGGGACTCACTGTCCTCCAATTCCATCGACATCTCCCCATCCAAATCCTCCTCTGGTTCATGGCGTTCCACTATGGGGGTCTTGGGGCGTTTCTTGCGAACGATCTGTGGCCTGAACGGTGTGCGGTTGTCTGCTTGGCTAATAACCTTGTCGAACGGCTCGAACTCGTCCGACATGCGGTCGACATATCCAACCGCTATACCGGTCTTCTTTCCATGCTGGAAGTCGTCTGCGCGGTATGGAATGTACTTCTGTGGCCCACGGCGGAGGTTGCCTAGGCTGCTCTTGCGTGCAGAGGCGGGCATGGGCAGGTGGTCGGGCAGAAGGCGTGGATATGAGTGTTGCAGCCACAGTGAGCATTGAGCATTCGAACAGCGCCTGAACCACTCCTTTGTTTGGTTCAGTTTACAAAAGTACTTGGCCGAACTTGCCTATAATAGTCTAGGGCGCGTTCTCAATTGAGCGCTCAATTAGGCTCGTCTGTTACTCACCTCCAGCTCGCCACATCCATATATACCGTAATTCAGCTGTTGTGTAGCCATATACATCAGCACTAGCATGTATACATGCTGTCATACATACTGTCAAATACCGTCAACGGAGTACAGCGGACGTAGCCAAACATGATACAAAGCTTCGCTGCCAGTAAATCGTGAGGCTTCCATACAGTCTGAATCTGTTACAACTTTCATACATCCTGAAGCGACAACTTCAACCTCCTCATGCATAGAAACTGTACCCCCGAGCATTCCCTGGGTTGAGTTTTCCTCTCCGCGACGACTTGAATCCTGCAGACCCGTCCCGGCGTCTCCTCCACAATCCCGACATCGTCAGCGAGCTCTTCGTTTTGACCCCGCGTCCACTGCTCCAAGGCAACGAATTCGACCCCATCGAGCTTGCTCTCCAGCCTTGCATGCTGTAGCCCTTTCACCTCTACGAGGCCTTTAGCACGCACGAGGAGCGCCTGATTCTGCTCGCTCTCGATCCACTTGATGTGCGCGGGAACGTTCTCCCATCCTGTCAGGATATACACCACTCGCGGGTCCACCGTGTCTTGGAAGTAATGCAGAGCGTACCCGGACCAGGCAGCTTGCTGGGTAGCAACGGCGGTAAAGAATGTTTGGATGTCTGGCGAGTCCCAGGTATATGGATGATTGAGCGCAAGTGTCGCAATCTCGGTGACGGGCATGGTTGTAAGACGGAACGAAGTTACTAGGCACTAATGCCGGATGTTGTTATATACACAAGGTGGAAGTGGACGCGTCATCGTTTACAGATCACGGTATCGAGACATTGCCAATAGGCTGGCTTGGCCTTCTAGTAGCTTACGCGGCCTTGCTCAACGGAATCTTCAGTTTGCATAGGATCCGGGTGGATGTTAAGGCGCTCTGCTACAGTGCAGTATGCACTCGTAGCGATTGTGAGCCCCGGTCTGTCGTTGTTACAGTCGCGGGGCACCCGGTCAAAAGCCACCCGATGCATTAGCAAAGCACGGTATCGTAGAACTGAACATCCAGCAGTGTCGTCTGAGCATACAAGCCGTCGCCTCCCTTCCAAGATAATGATATACAAGCTCCGCAAAGCCAGGCCATACGTTCAGAACTTCATAAGGAAATGCGAAGTGAGCCAACCATACTCCACATGGTATTGATTGAAGAAAAGTCGGCCACTCACCCTTATCTGGTATGTTCCACTCGCCTTCGTGAGGTATCTTACCCACTTGACACTGTGGTAGTTACTCTTCTCGAACACCTTCAAGAAGCGTACAATCAACCCTGATGCGGTGAACATGAGAACTTGGAAGTCAACGTCGATGGGCGGGCGGGCCCAGACTTGACGATGCGTAGTGCTCGTCAGCTGTGCTGTTCCCGAAAATGTGACTTCCTGTCCACCCTGTATTCGGGGGATTCTGGTGACCGGCGGCACGCATGAGTATGGTAACAGCGAAACAGCGAAAGAAGACACTTGCTTCCACACAACAACGTTCTCTGCTGGCACATACTTGGCCTTCCCAAGTGCGACTTTGCAATCAACACTGGTCGTGTTCAGAGGTGTGGGTATCCGCACGACAACGTTGGTTGCTGACAGTTTGTTGTTGAAGTTCGTCTTCACGGTAACCACGTACGACACTTGTGTCGTGCCGATCTCGGTCACTGTCGGCATGACCTTCAGCGGTAGCTTCACGTTCGTCGTTGACCGATACCTGGTGCACGCTTCAGTGACTATTGCAATCATACTGTGCTAACGTCGAGGCGGTACCTCATTAGCTCAAACTCGCCGTCTGGTGGTACGAAGCTGATCGTGCGGTCAGAGTCGAACTCGTCCAGCCTGACACATTGATGGAAGCGGCAATCGTCAAGCTCGACAGCGTCACTTGCCCCGCGCTCGCTCTTGTCAATCACGAGCTTATCGTTCAGGCCGAACTTGCATTCGGGCGTGCCAGACAGATATGCTCGCATCATGATGTGGCCATCTACGTCCGCACGGAGAATTGTGCCTACGTTGGGAATCGATGTCAGTTGACCAGGCATGCGCATAAATGGGGCCAGTGACACTATTACCTTTTGCACTCATACTCAAGTTCACAGTCTCGACGACGTCCACGAATGCTTCGTTCTTCTTGTACTTGACATCTCCTCTTCTCCAGTTCGTCGAACCTGTTGCCTGCGTAGTGATCTTGGAGGATTCTTCCTGAAGGGTCTTGTCAGAGGGACCATGCGTCTGAAGTGCTGCTTTATATGACGCACTGCAGCAATGGATGATGATACGACGCTCTCCGTAGTAATATATGTCTTGAGGGTGTCGGCTTCGCTGTTCTGTGGGTATCCAAAGTCGATGATTTCTGCACTACATGTTATGGACGGGTAACGGAGCGTGCGTGAGCATCACGCACCGTCAATAAGCTCATAGATGAGCACGAAGTTGTTCTTGACAGCCTCCTCATCCACCTTGCCGAAGTAGGACTTGGCAATCGTGATGAAGCGGTAGCAGAACTCGAAGACCAGGGCAGCGTTCGCATTACATCTTCATATGTGGGTGTCGGTGGGCATGCTTGATATGCAGAAGGGGGCAGAGGTTGGGTGTCCACTCACTTTGTGACTGCCACGATATACAAGTTGTTCGCGCGCACATGGAAGAAGCTTGTCGATCCAAGAGTGATTATTGGTGATCGGACATCGCTGTTCGAAACGACTTGGATCCTGAATACGTCTGCGATAGAACGCCTGTAATAGAGGTTGGAGCGGATGCGGGTGTTCAGCTGTTGTTTCGGGTGTGACGGCAGGTCGCTTATGCGTACTTCAGGTCTGTCCGATACAACCGCGAGATGAGGACCTGTGGTAACGGTATGCTGTCAATACTGTATGGGTGTGATACTAAGCTTGGGTTGCACTTACCTCGCCCTTTTGGTTGAAGATGAAGAAGCCCTATATAGCTTGTCAGCATGCAGCACATCATTGCACTACGATTGGGTATTCACCGAAATCATGGCGTGCCAAGGGATGTTGTGGCGGTCGAGGTCTATCCCGCACTGGCACTGCTGCGCAGCGGCGTCGCGTTCTCCAGACTAGGCGCCCATCAGGATACGGCCATGCGAGATCAAGCCGTGTAGACGCCCATTGTATGCTGCACTGCTGCTAGTAGTAGTAGTAGTAGTATAATTTCAAAGGTATGTAAGCGTACTCTCCACAAGCTAGCGCCGTAATACATTCGTGCTAGCTACTTCCGCAAACACCCCCGTGGACACACACTTAAATGGAGTTCTACTTACTACTTGGTACCATCATCTAACGAACGTTACCCTTCCTTTGTCCAACTCGGTTTACTCTGGCTCGGCTACAACTTGTGCACTGCTCTCCATTTGCCGTGTGGTTCTGATATCGATGCTTTGGCTGATTCACGCGTAGTTGACTGTGTTTGCCCGATAAAAGCCCATTTTAGTGCGACCGTCGGACCGCAGAAGGCTGCGCTGCGAAAGAGCTAGCCGATCGCGCGAGATCTGAAGTTCTCTGGGTTCTGTGCGGCCGAACTTGCCTTGTTTTGGCCTCTGGTCCTCGATGCTTCCCATGAACAAATGACCGCTGGGCCGCCTGTCTTCCATTGTGGTGAAATCGTCCTAGCATCGTCACCTGGAAGATCACTGGGTACGCTCGCCAAAATATCCACGGGAACGCACTTTCATAGGGAGAACGGATAAGATCGTCTCAGACATCACTATAATACAAGTATTCTTGTCGATGTCACGCAGATCAAGCACGAGACCTTCCCCGACACTATACGCACCGACGGGCCTTGTCCTCTGCTTCGCTACGGGACATCATCGGGCGTACTGCTGGCGGCTGCGTGCGAGGCCCGCTGATGGTATATGGATATATAGTCGGGCATGAAACTGCGACCACAGTATCCTGTGCTAGTGTCCTTCTTGTCGATCGACTGCTTGCCTTAGCGTCGCGTTGCGTGCAAGAGAAACCAAAAATGCAGCTCTGGCAAGCGTCCTACATATTGCTCTCAGCGGCTTCCACCGTGTCCGCCAAGCTGACCTGGGGAACGACCAAATTTCTCTTCACTTTCGGCGACTCGTACACGACAGACGGCTTCAACATATCCGCGGGCGTCGACTCGCTCGTGCCGGGTTTTGTGGGTGCAGGATGCGTTCGGCGCGCGAACCACACTCTCACGCGAGTTTCATTCCGCCTCGATTAGACGTCTTCCAACGGGCCCAATTGGGTGCAGTTTCTCGGTCAGTCCTTCTCCGTGGCTCTCACACATGCGCGCCGTGGTGCGGATGCTGAGTGTGTGCGTTCTTGAAATCACAGGCGGAACATACAACGTCACCGATACGAAGGTAAGGTAGCTTTGCGAGTATGCCGACGGCGATCGCGATTGCCCAGAGCAACCGCGCATGATGCTGACTCCGCGCCTATACAGGTATTCAACTTAGCCTCAGGGGGTGCGACTATCGACGCGGCACTCGTCGCTCCGTTTGAGCCCACGGTCCTGTACGTCAAATGATACGCTCAGACTGTGCGACGATGACCCTGGATTAACTCTCATTGCCTGCCCGCATCTGTGGCTTTCACAGGTCTATCGTGGACCAAGTAGGGCAGTTTCACGATATCCTCGCTCCCAAGCCGGCCGGTGCTCGGTGGGAGAGTTCGAACAGCCTCTTCGCCTTCTGGATCGGAATAAATGACGTTGTAAGCACGGCATACTATGATGTTATCGGTGCACCGTCTCACCTCACGCCCACGGCACCATTGACGAGACAGGGCAATTCATTTGCTTGGGTACGTTATCGTCGGCGAGGTTTACGCCGTAATGGCACGTCTGGAAGACAACGGAACCTGATCGTGACACATTAACGACCGCAGACAAACGTCACGTCGCAGTCGGACTTCCACCGGGTCCTGATGAAGCGGTTGTTCAGCCAGGTCAGTCATTCATTGGACATGTCAGTACCGTGGAGCACAGGGAGCCGATGCTGACTGAACGTGACTCATGTGCAATTAGGTTGAAATTCTTTACGAGGATGGAGCACGGTCTTTCCTCTTTTTGACTGTCCCTCCGACGAACCGCGCACCGCTCATCCTCGAGCAAGGTCAGCAGGCGGTCTCGGCGATTACACCCGCCTTGGCGGACTACAACGCACAGCTCGCGGCAAGCGTTCGTGCGTTCCAGGCCACGCACCACGACCTAGACCAAGTAACGGTATTTGACACCCGGCCCATTTTCAACACCCTTCTCGACCGCGCGGATACCTTTGGGTTCGTGAACAGCACGGGCTTCTGCGACGCGTACCAGAACGGCACGCCGGAGACAACGACGCAGATTGCGCCCTGCGCACCAGTTTCAAGCTACTTGTGAGTTCTTTGCAGGTGTCGAAGTCCCAGGCCGCCATACGATTGGCAGCGGGGCCACGCGCTCACGAACACTCCGCTAATACAAATGCACGTTCGGCTCTAGCTGGCTCAACTCACTGCACCCGCTCTTTACGGTGCACAAGTAAGCGTCTTCTCCCATCTTCGACTCTCTTTCTGCTTCTCCGTGCCTTGTCGCGAAGCTTCTTCTGACCCTGTTCTGTCCCGTCCTTGCCTGTCCTCTCCTGACTGGTGCCGCGCTGCTTGCTGATCGATGCTGCCACCGCCCATACAGCATTCTCGCGCACGCCATCTCGACAACGCTGAGCACTTAACGCCGCCTGGCACCCCGATACCATTCATCAAAAATCCGCGTTCGGTATTGCACCTTCCAAAAGCAGGCAATCTGGAGCCTAGGCGGCCATTCAAACCCCTGGAGACTACAGAGAAGCGCGCAATGTATCGTAAGTGTGGGGTTATACTGATTACGCTGTAGTACCAGTTTGCATGTATGCTCTGCCCTGGGCGTTCTGTAATGTATGTGTCGCTCGTCTGATGCGCGTTGCCAAGCTCTGCACGGGAGAACAAGGCACATTTCCACTCGTCCCTTAAGTCCACATGAAGCGTCAAGTATTCCCTGTCCAATGTTCGATGTTCAGTCCTCGGCCCTCGGCATCTGAACGACCGTTCAATCATACGTCGGGCGTCCTGTCAGCTCGAGGCCCTCGCCGCCACCCGCTGTTACTCGGAGATAAAGCCTGCGTGTGAACGGCCGCCTTGCGCACCGTGCGTAACATGATGTTCACACATTCATTGCAACCCTAGATGACCCTACATATGCTCGTCGCCGTCACTAGGTACGACGCTACACGCGCATCCTGGCGCTGCCCAGCCGTTTGATTCCTTCGTGCCTGTTGCTGTATAGATGTTCGGCACGGCACGGCCTCCGACGCGTCGCCATCCAGATGCGCCGTCAATAAAACGCGCCCAACAATGTGGCGTAGAGCGTATGCATATGGCACACGATATATGGGAACAGGGGTCGGTCTGGATTCGCAAATAAGAAGAGTGACGCACTCAATGTGCACGTCCAGCGAAGTCCGACCGCAGGTCGGGTCAGACAGTCGTGCTAGCGACCGGTGAACTGCTGACATGCCTGATACACCTTGTACCGGCATGGCTTCTGCCGCCGCCGCATCTGCGTGAAATTGTGTGGGCTGCGTTTGTGCGTCAGTCGCGTCCGATACGCCACTAGTCCTGCCTGGCGCGATCTGCCCACAGCTGCCAGCGAGCCACGGCTACGCACCTGAGGCAGCCAAGCCCACATGAAGCTCCCGATGGGAAGCGGCGGCAGCGGCGGAGCTCAAGCGTGGTGGCTGCGACCTGCAACACACCCCACGCCTGCGGTCGGACCTGCCAGCGTTTGCGCGAGTGCGAGTGTGAGCGCGACATTTGAATTCGAGTCTGAGCATCATTATTGCTTCCATCCCGCCGGCTCAGAGATGGAGAGAACCACTCAGGACGGTGATGGCACCGCCTTGCGACGACCCGGGGGGCTCGAGTGCGGCCGTGCCCCAGGCCTCCTGATAGAGTTCCCCTAGTGGCATCTCCATCGTGCACCGTCCAGTCATCGGGCCACCAGTGGAACGGGTAGTCGCCCTACCCCGAAGTGCATCAGCCACCGCGGTCGTCTATCGCGGTCAACTGCGTTCGACTCCGGGTTCGTCGCCGCCCGGCCCTCGATCCATCGTTCAGGTGCTATCGTGCCGCCGATACCAGTATGTCAGCGTACTGTGGGGAGCGACCTGCCGTGTGGGGGGCATGCGGGGTAGCGCCCCTGTGTCCTGCGTCCTGAGCCTGTGTGCGGTCCCTGGGCCTTCGAAATTCGGCATTCAATCAGTCGCCCCTTCTGCGTTCTTGGACCCTGGGACGCGACCTTCTGAATCTTCCTCTTTGCACGCACAAGGTACCTTCGCTAGCCTCGGGCCTACAAGCCTATAAGAGACCCAGTTATAAGGGCAAGTAGACGCTCGGGCACGCTGGAGCGCCTCAGGGCAAGCGGAAGCATATGATTTGTAGTCTTGGAGTTACCACAGTGCGTGCCCACCGTTCATCATTCCCGCTGCGATATAGGTCTCCACGCAGGACAGCCTGGGATGGCCGTGACGACTGCTTGCACAATCCGTGTGTCATCGTTCCGGGCGTCGTGTCGTCATTCATAATGTCGGCCATTCTTCCAGCGGCAGTGGCGGCTGCCACCGTATGTTTCCCCGAGAACACCAAATTGGTACGTCGCTATGGATGCGCGGGCGTCGTATGTGATCGTCCTTGCTCTCACCTTGGATTGCCCACGTTCGAAGCGCCGCGTTCCGACGGAAAGCGGGCGGACGCCCGGGAGCCTAAGTGTACGCCGCGGCGTCGACGCGAGCGCGGTGGCGGGAGCGTCGTGGGGGTCACCAGTCAGTCAGCAGCCCTCGTTTCTCTCCGCCGCAGCTTGTGACGTACTGCTACGCACGGCCAGCCACGCACTAATCGCACGTTTCACCGACGCACCGAGGCCCGCGCCGTCCCCGGGCGGTGGCGGCAAGCCTCTCGTCCCTCTCAAACACCTCGCATACCTGTGCACGCGCCACCCCGTCCAAGCCCCCACCAAGCCTTTTCGAAAACGCTCACGCGAGCAGTCTTGTGCCCCAAGCCTCGTATCGTCCAAGGCGATGCCAGCATGCGCACGTACGGCACGCCACACGCTGCGGCCGGGCGAGAAGTAAGCACGAGCCGTTGCCCGTCGTGGTAAGAGGCAGACACGGGCGCACCCACGCCAACTCCGAACAGGCTCAGTTGGTAAAATAGCGGCTCCGCGCGAAAGATGGGCTAGGCACGACATCGGGGTACGTCCGGCTTCTCCATTAGGGAGCGCTCGCGGCCCGAACTGGGCGAGGAGAGGGGTGGGGATGTGAGTGTGAGTGCGGGGAGTAGAGCTTGAGGAACGGCACTTCCATGGACCTGCTGTATGTATTGCGATTGACGTCGCGCACGGACGAGCGGCACCAGCCGTGTGTCACGGTCCATATCGTGGCCACACAGGTCTGGATCCTGAGATGAATGATGGGCGGCTCGCTATCGAGTGTCAACGATTCGGCGGGCGATATCAGCTGCTAGGCACCGACGTGACCTGGAGGCTTTCGGGCTCGATGGCGAATCGAACTTGACAGGGCACCCTTGTGAGTTACAGGATTCCATTGGCAGGACGTGTAGTACTTACGGCATCCTAGATCCCATTGCGTGTTCGGCGGCGCGGTCTGTCAAACGGCGGGCGGGTGGGCGGACGAGGATCGAGGGGGGCGGTGGTGTGAAGCGGGCGGCCAATGGACGTAAATCGGCAATGGACCGTAAGTGAATTGCGTACGTACGTTTGTCCTGACGGCCCTATCGACCTGACCTGGGATACGATATAGCGGACGGGGCCCGATAAGGGCATGGGATACGGGTGGACGCGTCTGGCAGCGAGCCGTGGAAGTGGGCCTGGCGGAGACAAGCTCCAGGACACGCAGCGGGCGAGGGGCCTCAAGCGTACTCAGGGGCGATTCCTGGCAGCAGCCGGGCAGCAGGGGCGCGTCTGGCAGCAGGGGAGACGCGGTCGGACTTTGCGGCAGTCGAGACAGATCGATGCCGCCACCGTACTCGGTACCTCGGCATTGAATGGAAGCAGAGACCAAGTGCGCTCTATCGTCGGCAACGTGCTCGTCTTGCTCAAGCCCAGGGCGTCTGGCCGCGGTGGAGATTAACGGTAGAAGGCCTTCTACACCTTCATTGGCAACATGCGTCAATAGGCCGGGGAAACGAACGCGGTGGACTTGACCTGTGACCGCACCTAATGTCTGTATGCGGCTGGCGAATCGCAGGGACGGGAGGGGTGGGCATGTGCTGCGAGTCACGCCAGACAAAGTGACAGGGGCAGCGAGTACTCGCAAGCCAGAAATCAGAGTGGTGAGCCATCTCCTCGTCTTCCCGCATGCGTGACAGAGATCGAGGAATCCTTCGCCGCAACCATCATCGGGTGCTTTCAAGCGACAGCGTGAACGCTTTTTGATCCTGCGCAGGGTCGATACAAGGACGAGCGGATGACTCGTCAGACCTGCCCAGGAAGGGAAGATCGTTGGGCGCCTAATAGGATAGTAAGTTGAGCAAGCATTCCCAAGGATAGGTTCGGATGAGGTACGTTGTGCGACGGTACCGATTTATTTGTGCCGGGCATGCGCTTGGCGGACACCGTTGTGGCACTCATGTAAGACGGCTGATCGCAGACGGAGGCCGTCGCATTGAGTGACGGTGATTGTTGAAACACGATGACCTGGTTATCCGGGCATCTACGAACGTGGGCGTGTGTACATCGCGCCGGCCGATGGGAGCCTGAGGTGATCATGGAGGTTAGATCCATGCGGACATTTCACAGCGGCGGGGGCGTACCAGAGAATGTTGCCATAAGTGACGTGGGGGCATGTGGGTGGCATAGCCGCCATGACAGTGCATGCTACACGGATCTAATGGGTTTCTCAGCCAATTATAGCGGGGAAGGATACATCAAGGCTAGTAGCGTTGGCAGTGGTTGCCATGCGTAGAATGACGGGTCGCAGGCAGGATGGGCCAGGGATGTACGTCCGAGTGGGCAAAAGCTTCATACGCAGCCCGGGGTAGCACCAAAGTGGGCCCTAGCGCCGTGGCCCCTGGGCGGCGAAAGGACCGTTTTGGTGAGGCAAGGATCCCGGATCAAGGGATGAGGTAGCTTGAGCCAAACGCCGCACTGCGGCTCGCTGACCGTTGGCTACGCCATATGACAGTGCTGCTACAGTACTGCTACTGGAGCTGGCGATGAATCTAACCACCACCATCAAGCCAGACGTAGACCGTCTTGTGGCTGGTGCATGCGAAAACGGAGCGGAGGACAGGCCGCCTGGGACGGGTTTGCCAGGTCGAGTAAGTGGCTCGAGCTTGGCCGGACCGGACGCAATAGGGCATATGGACCAGGAAGGAGGAGAAGGCTGTGCGAGTGAGACTGGGCGTGGATGAGGAGGACGGAGATGATCGATAGAGCTAATGGATGGAGAGACTGAGGCTAAGGCTGAAGCGGAGGGACGGAGGAGGTCAGCTTAGGCTCGGGACATCCAAGGGCATGGTAAACACATGCACGACACTTACACGAATGTTACGCAAGCCAGGACGCGCATGGTGATCGTCTGACTGTGGCCCACGGAGATATGCGCGCTGGCCACTCGATGCGCATTCAATACTTGCGAGCGGCGTCCGAGCAGTGCGCCGGTTCTGCTCGGCGTCCACGTCCGTTGTAGGTCCGTGAACTTTGGCGAGCGTGATCGGTAAGTATAGCCGTCTTAATCTGCTACGCCAGGCGTGCTGCCTCCTGCGAGGGGCGGCGTGAGACGAAGCAAGGGCGCGGGTACGTACATTGAATGTTAATGTAGAGCTAGCAGAGACGCCGGCTGCGGTGCGGCGCTGGCAGTGGTGATGCCCAATCTCATTTCGACCGGAGCACGGTGTTCGTGTTCGCATACGTTCGCACTCGCCCCTGTCTTGGTGTGGAGAGTCGCACAGGAACGGAGTCCGACGGTCGTTTTTCGCCCTCAGAGCCCGGATATGGCCCCATCTTCCATCGCCATCAGCCGACGGAGATAGCGCGGATTCCTCCAGTGTCCATGAGCGCTGCCACGCCCGCTTTTGACTCTCGTCTGACTCTCAATTCTATCGATCCTCATCCGCACCTCGTCCTACGCTTCGGTGGCTGCCGACGAGCTCGGACGCGCGTGAATACAGCTGCCATCGCACCGGCTTGGGCACGGACACGGACGACGTGTCAGGGCCGTTGCGTTTCCCATCGCTGGCCTCCTCTGGCGCGCCATCAATACAATCTACAGCGAGGTGAGTACTTAGGTACGCTGGCAGTCGCATTCGACGGGTTCACTCAAAAGTTTAATATTCCGAACCCCGCTAGATAGTCCGCCAGTCACAGGGGGNAGCAATTCCTGCCAGTGCCAACGCTAAGGCAGAATACAAATCTGCTATCGAGATGCATCGCCCTTGTCCGCTCCCTTGGTCCGCCAGGGGCATTGGCTGAGCGTGTAGACTCGGGCTGCTGCTGCTGCCCTTTCCACAATATTGCGCGATTAGCGTCCGCGAACGTCACCTCGCCGTCTTCTCCCCCGTTTGCCGAGCCGAGCCAACAATCAAGTCCGAGTTCCGTGTCTCTCTCACTTCTGCCGGTGCCAGCCCCCTTCAGCCTGT
>JAPEVG010000313.1:0-41960 GCA_029747595.1 Trametes cubensis | reverse complement strand
TTTAAAGAGTCTTGCGAGGTACACTGGCGGCGGTTCAACGACTACGCAACTGCACGTACCTCAGCTCGCGAAGTTCAAGGACGTTCAAATTGAAGGTTGAACACCACCCCAATTCCATAGTTAATCTCACATATATACTTGATGCGTGATCTAGAGCTCTTCCGAGTATTCAAACGACAAGAAAACAGTATGTAGAACGTCCTGGTAGCACAATTCTTCCAACGTCCGAGGGCTCCATGCATTTTGTGCGTTTTGCGTGGCGCGCGCGAAAAAGGCGCCGACGCATTGAATTCGAGAATAGCTGTAAGCGCGAGTACGATGATCTCTTCCAGGTGCTTCCCCGTCCCAGCGTCAGAGGAATGCAGGTACCTGATGCACAAGCCTTTCTTTCGAAGCTCTACCTGACGAATTGTATAACAGATGGCACGCGAACGTGTCATTGTCCACGGATTTAGATTCGTTGGTTGAGAAGACGCATCAATGTCACCCTAGGCGCGACAGAATGGATGGTGTCAGAGGAATCTGAACTTGAAGCACAATACTCCTTCTTAGCGTCTTGCCTTCTTCCATAGTGTCGAAAGGCGCTGTCCACATCAGCTGATATGGTACAAGGAATCGACGCTTCGCATGAGGTGATTCGGCGAACACATGATAGATTCCCGCCCTGACCTATTTTACATCTTCAACCTTCTATGAAGTCTTCAGACAGGGCACCGTTCGTTATACGGTTAGCGTGTTGTCGCACAACAAGGCAATATTACGTGCACAGATTGTTCTCAGCGTTACCGTATTCAAACTGGATGCTGACATTGACGTGCTTCCAGGACGACAGGTTGCTTCCGGTCGATATGTACTGGAACGCCGACACACGAAGGTCTCCCCGGCTAACTTGCGCGGCAGTACACAGTAAATATCTTGACGGCTGCATATAAGCCCGCAGACGAGGGCTTGGGCTCCTGCAGCAAGTTCTGCCAGCTCGACGAGTGTCAGTCGTCCCGCAGCGCTCTTTGCAGCCATGCTGTTATTCGCTATACTCTCACAGATTCTCGTCGCTGCCGCAGCGATCGCCATCCCCACCTCACGCGAACGCCGTGCACAGCGTCTGGCGCGTCGTGCCGCAGGTGCCCACTCTTCGCAACCCAAGCAGGTCAGCCACGACCCCGCTGCTGTGCACGAAGGGACCAACATCACTGCAGCCGAGTATACCGACAATTGGGCCGGTGCCGTCTATCTCTTTTGGCCTGTGGGTGCCTTATGTATTGACCGCCCGTACGGCCGTGCTAATCGTGCATATGTATCATAGGGCATCATGAAATCCGTTACCGGTACCTTTGTCGTCCCCGTCCCACGCGAGCCAGTTGGCGCGGATGGTTTCCACTCTGTGGTTGCGTGGGTTGGGATCGACGGCTACCACTGCCCCGATGCTATCTTGCAGACCGGAGTGAAGATGTCAGTCTCTGGAAACGACACTGCTTACAACGGTGAGCATAAGTGTCTCGTGCGAGCTGTCCGCGAGCATACTAATTGATAACACCATGGATGTTGTATCAGCCTGGTATGAGTGGTTCCCGTTCTTCGGCCACGATTTCGATGGCTTCCCGGTACGAGGGGGCGACACTATCACTGCCACCGTCGTCGCCACATCGACCACGAGCGGTTCCGCGACGGTTATCAACCATTCGACCGGCCAGCAAGTGACGCAGACGTTCAAGGGGTACCCCGAGCTCTGTCTGCAGGAGGCGGAATGGATCGTCGAGGACTATAAACTCAACGGCGAGCGGGTGCCTCTGGCCGATTTTGACCGGGTCACATTCACCAATGCTTCAGCGGAAACCACTCTGGTCGGCGCCGTCTATCCTGGAGACGGGACAGTTCTTGATATGCGACAGGGTGAGATCATCCTCGCTGTGGCCGAAGTGGACGGCTCTACCGTCAACGTTCGGTACGGGTTGGGTATCTTCGGTGACAATCCTGCAAACTCTACGGCGACGGTACGTTGATATTCCACGCCGATTTGGTACGCTATATTAACGAACGCCACTGCGAGCAGCCCTAACTAGAATGATAAATCCGGTGCGTGGACTCATCTTGGGACGTGACCAGTAATTCAAATCAGTCCTGATTGTCTGTGTCCCAACCAAGTTTGTCGAGACTGCTGGGCATTATGAGTGGGAAGTGTCTTGACAGAACAATATACTAGACACTCGAGTGAAGCACCGAAGTGCGTTGACTGAACTTGAAATAGGGGAGAAAGGCTTCTCGGACACGACGCACCACTGCGACTCGGACGATAACATAAGTAGTTGAAGAGCGCTAGCCTTGTGATATACATGGGAGTCCGGAGGTAGAGACTATGCTGAGCCTACAATAGATCGTGACCCTGGGCTGGGGGCGATAGCCTTCAACCGGTGTAGCTAACTGTAACGGAAGAGCTGCTAGCCCCCACGACGCGCCCGTTTTTCACTATGTCGAAAATCGTGGCACCTGCAGGACCAATACCGCCGGTAGAAGTGCCCGCCAAGACGTCCGTGAAGGTGACTGTGCCAAAGTTGGCGAAAGGAACGAGTCCGCCCATCGAGTAGTCTTCCACGATCCACTCAGCGTTCTCCAGGCAAAGCGCAGGTTGAGAGGTCAAGATCTTGGTCACCTCCTGGCCAGTCGAATAGTTGATAAGCGTGGCCGTTCCGCTCGTGAGCGAGTCGGCAATGACGGTGGCCGAGATGTTGTCGCCCGCGCGAATGGTGAAGCCAGCGAAGTCACTCGTTGGTGAGGGAAACCATTCGTACCAGGCTGCGAATACTATGAGAGCCTGCCTCGAAGCGCAGAGAGGACCGAACACGAACCGTCGTAAGAGATCGTGCCATCAGAGACGGTGATGTCGATGCCTGTCTGCAGGATCGCGGACCTACAAGTATCGCCGTCAATGCCGACCCAGATGGAGGCAGAGTGGAAGCCCGTTCCACCCGACGGTTCGCGTGGAGTGGGTACAATGAAGGAGCCTGTCGCGGCAATGTATGTGTTCTATAATAGAGGAACCGTCGATGTCAGTATACACTCTCGCGATGAAGCAGTGAACTCACAGGTTCGGCGATGAGCACAGCGCCAGCCCAGTTGGTGGTCAACACATCATTTGTGATGTTTCCGCTAGCCATGGCTGACGGGTGACTGGCACCTTGGACAGGGTCCACCACTTGAGGACCGGCAGCACGACGCGCGACACGTTGAGCGTGGCGTTCCTGCGATGTGGGAACGCCAAGTGCCGTTGCAGCAAGGATTATCTGGAGGAGAGCAAGGGCGAACATCGTGGCCGTGATGGAGGACAAACTCGGGGGCCTGTGAGGTGCACTCCAGTTGGAAGCTCTTGGTCAGAGTCGTGTGTTTTTATACCGATTTGTTGGTTGTGAGCCTCATAAGCGACGATAGCACGATCGCAAGAGGTCGCGCCGTTTTGCGGATTGTCGTGCTTCAGCAACAAGAAAACGTCGACTTTGGGTGCACATTAATTGTTGCGCCCCCGTTGAGCCCGACATTGAAGCATGGAAACCCCTTACTATGCATCAGAGGAAGTGATGAGGACGGCCCTGTGACTCCCGCAGTAGCTAACATGACTACACACCGAGGCAAAAATTCACCGCTGTGTGCACGGCGTACTGTTTGTAACTGAGATTCATGGATCAACATCAGACAAGATCAGAAGTCGGGCAAGAGCTCACCGTAAAGCAATGCTATTCTCCAGGTCTTGAGATTAACGGATGGGTGTCGTAGCCTCGCGCTCTTCAAGCTGATTATACTGCAGTTTACCACACGGCCGTCCAGTGCCGGTTGAGGATACCTTGGTTGATGATAAGACTATGAGCTGTGAAGTCACTGTGCCATCGCGGCGTCTTCATTTCGGTCTGAGTCCTATTGACCAATATTTGTCCATCATACAGGCAGGCCTCCGTCATTAGACACAGGCGCACAGCACCCAAACATTGGTTCATCAGCGATGCAGCCGACATACACCGCCGTACTGAGAGGAGGGCTAGGCTGGCTAGCGCAGAATGTTGAGTTGAGTCGCTCATCAAGACCGTCAAGGTTTCTCATGTATGGAATGTAGCCTCACAGACAACTGGATCGTACTATCAGGTCACGGTGACCTTGGACGTGTTCGATGCTCATGCAACAGAGCCCCATCCAAATCTTACTGGCTCCCAACATCCGGTAGAACGCCAGTAGGTGCTTTGCCTGCGAGTATGTCGGTAAGTTAACAAGAGCAAAGTACGAGAAGCTCGCGTTGTTGCGCGACGCGGATAGCGGCCAATCGAGGCGGAGATCAAATATCCTCCGCCACGTGACCGCGTTCCGAGGTTGCAATCCATAAAGTACGGACCCCCGGGCGCAGCGACTAGGATTCGGAACCTCGAGCGTAACCGCCACCAGCCTCGCTGCGCATGTTCTCTCGCTCTTCCAGCAGCGTTTGTGTAGCATACTCTTGAAGCTTTAGAGGTCCGCATAACCTCAATTGTGTATATGATGCATCATTTTCGACGAGCACCTACGAACGGGCCGCATTCCCCAAGGTCATTGCTCGCTTGCAACGCCCATTTCGAAGTACAATTCACACTCCATAAATCTCGCAGCTGACCTCCATGTAAGCATACCTTCAGGGTACTTGGCAGCTTCCCTACGGCTTAGCGTAGCATAAGGCGCCACTGTAAGAATACGGCGTCGGAAGCGTTGACCCACTGTCATCGTAAGCGCGAGTGCGACGATCTCTTCCAGGTGCTTCCCCGTCTGTCCCAGCGTCAGACGAATGCAGGTACCTGATGCACAAGCCCTCCTTATGAAGCTTTATCTGACAAATTGTGTAATATATGGCGCGCGGACAGGCTCGACATGAACGCGCATTTACCCACGAAATCCGGGTCATCAGCGGTGGGGAAGACGTATCAATGTCACCCTAGGTGCTCGGACGGAATGGATGGCGTCAGGGAAATCCCTTGAACTTGAATCACGATATTCCCTGTTGGCATCTTGCCTTCTCCCATGGTCTTGAAAGGCACAGTCTCCATCAGCTGATCATGGCAAATGGAACCGACGCTCAGTATGAGGTGATTCGGTATGCGCATGATGGTTACCCTCTGAATCTATGCTGTATGTTTCTTCCATGCAAGTCATAAGGCAGGGTACCACCCATTCTATGGAGAAACATGTCGTCGCAAGATAAGTCTTACCAAGCGCACAGCTCGTTCTTGGCGGCATTGTTTTCAAACTGCATGCTGACATTGATATGCTTCCAGGACAATGTGCTAGTACTTCGATCGCGATATGTACTGTGACGCCCACATACGAACGCCTCCACGGCCAGCTTGCGCGGCAACACGCAGTAGCTGACCTTGACGGATATATATAAGTCTGCAGCTGGAAGTTGGACTCCCGCAACAAGTTCTATCTAGCTTGGACGTGTAACGTAGTCGCCTCCCAACATCGCTACTCATTCCAGCAATGCTGTTCCTCGCCAGCACACTCTTCCAAATCCTCGTCGCTGCCACAGCGACCGCCACACCCACCTCGGGCGAACGTCATGCTCAACGTCTGGCGCGTCGTGCCACTAGTGCCCGCTTGTCGCAACCCAACCAGGTCAGCCACGACTCTGCTGCTGCGCCCAAAGTGACGAATATCACTGCGGACGAGTACAGCGAGAATTGGGCTGGGGCCGTATTCCCATTCTACCAAGTAAGTGCCCTCTGTATCACTGCGTGCGACGATACCAATCGTGGGGTGCACATATATCGTAGAACACGATAAAGTCCGTTACCGGCACCTTCGTCGTCCCCGTCCCGCGCGAGCCAGTTGGCGCGGATGGCTTCCACTCCGTGGTTGCGTGGGTTGGGATCGACGGCTACAACTGCCCGGATGCTATCCTGCAGACCGGAGTGGAGATGTCAGTCTCTGGGAGCGGGACCGCTTACATGAGCCTGAGCACCTTGTGCGATTTCTCCGTCCGCATCGATGTTAACCTGTTGGATGTGAAGCTTGGTATGAGTGGTACCCATACTCCGGCGAGGATTTCGATGGCTTTCTGGTACGAGGGGGCGACACTATCACCGCGACCGTCGTCGCCACGTCAACCACAAGTGGTTCTGCGACGATCATCAACCATTCGACGGGCGAGCAAGTGACGAAGACTTTCAATGGATATCCTGAGCTCTGTCTGCGAGACGCCGAATGGATCGTCGAGGACTACGAGCGCAATGGCGAGCGGGTGCCCCTCGCCGATTTCGACAGGGTCACGTTCACCAACGCCTTAGCGGATGCCACAGTGCTCGTGAACATCGGTCCCGGGGACGGGACCATCATCACTATGCGACAGGGTAAGGTCATCCTCGCGGTGGCCGATGCGGAAGGCTCTACCCTCAACGTCTGGTACGGATTGAGCAGCTTCGGTGACAATCCTGCGAACTCTACGACGATGGTACGTTGAATATACCACGCCGATTTGGTGCCGTGGTTTGACGAACGCCACTGCGAGCAGCCCTAACTAGAATGATAAATCCGATGCGTGGACTCATCTTGAGACTACTTACCAGTAATTCCAATTAGTCCCGATGGTCTGTGTATAAACCAAGTTTGTCGAGACTGGTGGGCGTTATGAGTGGGAAGCGTTTTGACAGAACAATATATGTCCCGGGTGATCTGTACATGTGAAGCACAAGTCAGATAACATCGAAAAACCGGGCATCGAAACAAACCTCCTACGGTAAACCATGCAGTATTGCTCTCGGTGCGAGGCCGGCGCATTTGAAGTGCATCCTCTCGGCTCTTCACGCCATGATGACGCATTGTTCCTGTCAGCCTCCGCCAAGGGTTACACCTACACGGCTTCCACGGGAGATAGGATAATTGATTGGGGGAATCATGCATGAGCGTACACACTGAACTATCATACGGGGTGGATCCTTCCCGAGCGGATCCAGGAAAATGTACGGTGGAAGAGTACTAACATACGACGAGGCAGAACGATACAAAGATGCGACAGAAGATGCGTCGAGCTATGAGTGAGAGGACAGTAACAGAGAGATAGAGAGAGACAGAGAGGGAGAGGGAGAGACATAGCAGGCAAGGCAGGGATATGGTGGTAATACATGCAAAGAAAATCAGGCGCGGTGTACGACGTGGACGTGTAAGTGAGCGAGGGAGCGTAGGGGCGGGACCGCGTCAGGAGCGGCCATGAGCAGAGCTGAGTCACCGGAACTCTCTCAAGAGGGCTTGCATTGGGAACGAGGAGCGGTGCGCAACCCGGTTCCTCGCCAACGCCATCTTCCTCTCGCCCGCGAGCTTGTTGATAGAGTTCATCAAGTCGCTGCGACGCAGGGGCTCTGTGGACAAAGTGGTCAGTCATAGCTTCGAGAGAGTATCCCACAGAAGTAATGCATACTCGTTATGTGGTCGTCCATGCCTGCCTGCAAACACCTCTCACGATCACCGATCACTGTACGGAGGATTAGTACTACGTAGCGGCACAGATGCAAACCAAGAATACTCACTTGCGTGTGCAGTCAGAGCGATGATTGGTGTAGGCTCTAGACCGTGCGTCTGCTCGTATGTTCGGATGAGCTCGGTCGCCTCCATACCACCCATAAACGGCATGGACACATCCATCTACGGGCATGGGCTGTCAATACCGTGACCATACACAATTCACAGGTAAACTTACGAGGATGACATCGAACGGCCTGTTCCTCTGGACGCGCGCCTTGAACGCATCAACGGCAAGCTGACCGTTCTCCGCAATCTCGACCTGGTGGCCGTACTTCTCGAGGATCTTGACCGCAAGCTTCTGATTGACTAGGTTGTCCTCGGCGATCAGGATATCGTACGGCACGTCGTTCTCGGCGACGACGGGCGTAACTGTGTTCGACTCCAGCGCAGAGATGAGTGCAGACGCAAGGTCTTGCTCCGATACGGGCGTGGTGATCTGCGATGAGATACCGTTGTCCAAGCACCATTTGACTAGATACATTTTCAGTATGTGTGCTTAGGATGTACAACATTGACGACTTACGATTGAGGCGTGGGCTTGATTCCTGGATTTGAAGAGGGAATGTCGGTTGAATCACGAAATGTAGGAAGGGGTGGAGGCAACGTACTGGAGACAACAACACGATTGGTATATACCGCAGGTGCTCGTGCTCCCGCAGGTTTTCAGTCTAAGAACACATCGTAAGCATCTTGTCGGCGGTGCGCAAGGCAACGAGGACACGTACGACATTCAGGGAATCAACGACGATGGTATCTATGTGCGGGCAAGTCGTCTTGTCCGCGACTTCGGCCACGCTATGGACGACGTACGGCCTCAAGCCGAGCTCGAGCACGCGCTGCACGACGCCGGTGCGGTCGAAGAGGGTATCCACAAACAGGATGCTGCGCTTCTGGAACGGCTGCATCTTCGCGAGCGTCGCCTCCATCGACAGCGGGCTGATTTGTGACGTGATGGTGAAGAAGAACTTGGAGCCGTTCGCCACCTCGGACTCGACCCACATGTTGCCCTGCATAAGCGTGACGAGCCGCTTCGAGATGGATAACCCGAGACCGGTACCACCGTACTCCTGGGGAACGTGTGAGACGGCTGGTAAGTGGGGGCGTTCCCACTCGAGGCAGGGGCGTAAATAACTCACCCTCGTTGTGGAACCATCTGCTTGGCAGAAGGTATCGAAGATCATTGTGAGCTTGTCTTTGGCGATACCGATACCCGTATCCGAGACGCAGAACTCCAACGTGACGTGCTGGTCGTCCTTCGCGAGCAGGCGGCAGCTGAGAGCAACGTGACCCTTGCGCGAGACCTTCGACGGCGTGAACTTGATCGCATTTCCGACCAAGTTGGTGATGACCTGCCGCAACCGCAACGAGTCACCGATGAGCTGGTCCGGGATGTCAGGGTCCACGTCATAGGTCAAGTCGAGTTGGTTCTGAGAAGCCCGAACGACTAAGGTCTTGAGGATGCCGAAGACGGTCTGCCGGATAGAGTAGGACACCTGCTCCATGGTCATCCGCCCAGCTTCGACTGCGCACATGGTCAGCAGTCAGCAAACCAGCGAACGTCATTGAACTCACTCTTGGAGATATCCAAAATGTCATCGATGATCAATAATAGGGAGCGGGCCAAACTGTGGACTAAGAGCAGGTTCTCGCGCTGCGACCGGTTCAGGTCACTGTCGAGCGTAAGCTCCGTCATCCCGATGATACCGTTCATCGGCGTCCTGTACGGTGATGTATTCAGTCCCCCGTTCATGCCCAGTCAGCATAAGCGCGCACCTGATCTCGTGAGACATGTTCGCCAAGAATTCAGACTTGCTACGGTTAGCCAACTCGGCTGCCTCTCTGGCTGCGGTGTTCTTCTGGATACTGTCGCGCAAGTTGGACACCATCTGATTGATTTGCGTCTTCAACGAGTCCATCTCTCCACTGGCCTCGACCGTGATGAACCGACTGAAGTCACCGTCCATGGCTGCTGCAGAGATCTGGGCGAAACCTCTGACTTGTGTCGTCAAGTTGCTTGCCATCGTGTTCACGGACATCCTGATCATCATGGAGTTAGCCTCCATGCCGTGCAGAAGCGTGGCATTGGACCTACGTGATCTCTTGCCAGATACCCTCGACGTTGCCGACCTCAGCTTGACCACCAAGCTTACCCTCGGTACCGACTTCACGAGCGACCTTCTTGACCTCGGCGGCGAAGATGGCCAACTGGTCAATCATGCTGTTGATGGTGTTCACAAGGTCGAGGATTTCTCCAGAGACTGGTACGCCCGTGACCTTCTGCGTCAAGTCACCCTTCGCCACAGCACGCTGAATCACGAGCCAGTCAGTCCATGTACACTATTCGGAACGATGAATGGAACTCACTGTCGCCTGGGCGATTGTCCGCACTTGTAACGTCAACTGCAAACGCCCGTCAGTCACCGTACTGCATCATTGATCTTCAGAGACATACGTTGGATGCCATCACGTTGACATTATCCGTCAAGTCCTGCAAGTGCCATAACGTCAGCCACCAGATCTCCTACCATCGTATCTCGAGAAGCACTGACCTTCCAGGTACCGCCGACGTTGCTGACTTGGGCTTGCCCACCCAGTAAACCTTCCGTTCCGACCTCCTTCGCGACACGCGTGACTTCGTCCGCGAACAAGCTCAGACTCTCCGTCATGCCGTTGACCGTCTCCTTCAAGTCGAGCATCTCTCCGCGAACGTCGACCGTGATGCGCTTCGTCAAGTCACCGCCGGCGACAGCCTTCGTGACTTCCGCGATGGACCGCACCTGGTTCGTCAAGTTCATGGCCATCAGGTTGACATTGTCCGTCAAGCCCTGTGCATCGTGTCGGATATCAGCCTTATGATCAACACCGATAGTGGAGGGAAACGCACCTTCCAGACACCCTGGACATCCGGAACGGAGGCTTGACCACCCATGATACCCTCGGTACCGACCTCCAAGGACACACGAGTAACTTCACTAGCGAGCGTAGAGAGACGGGCCACCATCTGGTTCACGGTCGTCTTGAGGTCGAGCATCTCACCCTGCACGTCGACGTTGACGGTCCGGCTCAGATCTCCATTGGCGACGGCCTTCGTGACTTCGGAGATAGACCGCACTTGATCCGTCAAATTCGTCGCCATTTTCTGTTCATGAGGATGCATGATTTGCATGAGCGGATGATGCCGGCGTCAATATAGGTGCTGCGGATACTCACGTTGACGTTCCTAGTCAAGTCCGCCCAGGTACCCTGGACACCTTCGACTCGAGCCTGGCCTCCCAAGATACCCTGCGTACCGACTTCCAACGCGACACGGGTGACCTCGGATGCGAAGGCGCTCAATTGGTCCACCATGGAATTGACCGTCCGCTTCAACGTGAGCATTTCACCCTCTACTTCAATATCGATCTTCTGCGTCAAGTCTCCCCGTGCGACAGCCGTTGTGACTTTGGCGATGGACCGCACTTGATCCGTTAGACTTGAACACATTCGATTTACCTATGCAGTGCGTCAGAGGCTATGTTAGGCACGATCGCGGGAGTAGGATCGCCATCAAGAGTTGCACTCACATTCCGCGTTAACTCTAACCAAACTCCCTCGACATCCGGTACGTGCGCCTGACCTCCCAATTGACCTTTTGAACCGACTTCCATAGTGACTCGTGTGACTTCTGCCGCTAATGCTCTTAGTCTGACGACCATTCCGTTGACCGTATTCTTTAGTTCCAGTATTTCGCCGCGAGCATCGACTTCGATTTGTTTCGACAAGTCGCCCAATGCGACAGCCTTTGTGACCTTTGCGATAGACCGTACCTGGTTCGTCAAGTTTGCCGCCAATTTGTTGACAACGCCCGTGAGTTCCCGCCATGTGCCTTCGACGTCCAAAACGAGCGCCTGTCCTCCCAATTTGCTGCGACGGTGTATTAGTACCGAGGAGCGGGCTGAACGGAGAGCGTGACCACTCACCCTTCCGTGCCGACTTCCTGACTGACTCGGGTGACTTCCTTTGCGAATTGACCAAGCTTGTCGACCTGTCCAAGGCGGATCAGTACGAGCGTCTCAGTAAGCGAAAGCTAATCAGCACACCATGGCGTTGATGACGTCCTTGAGCTGTATCATGACCACACCCTGCACCGGCACGGTGATCTTCTGAGACAAATCGCCGCGTGCGACTGCGTTGCAAACGCGAGCGACGTCCTGAACCTGGGTCTTCAACAATTTGAGCTCGTCCACGGCACTCATGCCGCTTTCGAACGCTGCCGCTGCGAGGGGGCCGGGGGGNTACAACCAGAGGTGAAGTGACGTCGCCGGAGGTCATGTTCACGATCTTGGAGATGGTCGCGGTGTCCGTGATGATTCTGCCACAGCCGGGGCACGACACATGGTCGGCCTGGACGGAGGGAGGTGCCGAAGAGACGTTTGCGGGTTGGCTGCCGGGGCGTGCGCGGACCTTGTCTAGAGGGTTCACAACGCCGTCAAGGTTGATAGTCATGCCGTTGGGAGTGCGCCCGTGCCCCTGCGCAGCAGAGGGCGGGTGGGGCGTAGGCTCGCTGTCGCTGCTCGTACCGTCGGACATCTCGACGTCCTTGACGTTGTCGTCGAGCGTCGAGGGGATGCTCTCGACAGAGCTAGTGGGCGTGAAAAAGGGTGAAACAGAGGACGAACCATTGGCATACCCGCTCGAGTCGGCACAAGTCGTGTCGCTGCTGGAAGAGCCGGAGGTAGACATAGGAGGGCTGTCCCCGACGCTCCGCCGCTTCTTGGATTCGGGCCCGCAAGATTCAGCAGCACGAATCGAGTTCAGAGCTTCTTCTGCGGTGTACATCCGACGAGCCATCGCGCTGAGAGAGCGCATGATGCTCTCGATCTGCCAATCGGTCGGGCCGTCATATTTGGGGATGGGCGTCGGAAGAGAGGGACCAAGCTCGTAGACTGATAGTAAGGCCACGAGATGGGTAAAGAACGGATGTTGGGAAGCTGTGGTAGCCATCGTCGCGAACGACGACGACGACGGGGGCGGAGGGGGAATGAGAGGAGGTGGTCAAGAGAAAGCCGTTTTGATGGTATTATTCGGCCTCAAGCCAATTTAGAATTCACACGCTCCGCCTAGGGCACAGCTTGCTCCCGCTTGCTTATTCTTTTCCGCCATCTTCTCGCTTTCCGAGCTCATGTTTTCGAGAGCAAGTACGCTCAAATTCTCTGCAGTCGCCTCTAACCTCTACACACCTCTCACTGGCCTTTGCTAGAGAGAACCAAGGGCGGGGGGAAACATGCATGAACCGGGTGGCACATGGACCCCGGACACTCCTCGGATCGGGCATCCGGCTTGTCGTGCCAAAGTACTTGGAATGCTGCATAGCGCTTTTTACTCGATCCTACTGAACGGTATGGACCTCCTCACTCAGCACTCAAGCTGCAAGCCTGAGAGCTAATAAGAAATCACCCAGTATTCATGGCTTGCAAGTACCACACATATACCAATTTGTTCCGTCGAGTAGGAACGCATTCCAGTACCCAGAGTATGAGAAGACAGCCAAGCATCTGGGATTAGTCAGAGGCTCAGCGCCCTCATGACCATGTCCAGCTGAAGATCTGGCGTCAAGCTCGACCCGAAAGTACCGGTGCAAAAAAGGTAGCTTGTATGGACTTTTATGCCTTATAGCTTGCTAGTAGCCATATATTTGAATGATTCACCTCATCAACCCGCCGCAAGATACTCTTGAATAATTAACTGACCTGCTACTTGCAGTACGGACTCATGCCGAACGGCCTCAGCGGCGCCGCTCGCAGGCTGCAGAGTCAGCGTACTACAATAACCGATATCTGTAGAATGGAGCGGATGTCGCGTATTGGGAGCAGCTCCGAGCAAGTACCGGCTCAAAACCCATGCCGAGCACAGCAAAGCAGGGTCCATCGGCGCGAGTTGAGCACGAGACGTTTTTTTGTATTTGCACGCGGCCACCGAGGACAGTTACAGCCAGATAGCCTACTATGACGTCGCTCAGTCAATCTCTGAAAACGATCGACACTGCGCATACTTACTCACTGACATCGCAAGTCTATGGGTATCGTTCAAATCATCCTGCGTCTTGAGCTTGCACCGTCAGGGTACGTAGGGGTACGTATGAACATTCCGAGCGATCTACCATCTCGGCCAACTCTAAAGGGAGCGGAACAGATCCCGGATAATCCATCAGTCAACATGCGTCCCGATTGCCACCAGTCATGCGGGATCCGCCTGCCTCAGAAGGTCATGCACGAACATCGGTCAAACCGCCACGCGACCACCTGACGAACGGCCGGTCGAAATGCTAAACGCGGTGGCCGAGGGCCCGTACACGGAACGTCCCCCTCTGCATCGGGTGACGGCGAGGGGCCACGACGAACGTACGGGAAACGCGCGGCGAGGACAGGTGTGGCCAGATGCCCTTGGCCGGTTCTCACACGCTGGTCACCTGGGGTGAGGCGAGGGGACGAACTGCAGGCGATGTGCGAGGCACGCTGCAGATCGAGAGCGCGAGAGTTTGGACCTGGGCCAGGCGATGAGAGTCCAATGAGGGGACGGGCGAGCCTCGTAAATGAAAATGACCTCAGGAGCAGCTGGAGAAAACAAGGGGATCTACGCGAGATGGCAGAGCGAATGGAGAGTCCCCTTGCCAGGGGTGGAAAACGTCGTCCTCGAGCCCTTCGCCGCTGTCAAGCTGCAGCCCCGTGTGCATCCGCATGTCGTATCCGCAGCGCTGATTGGAGCAGAGAGCTAACGATAGCGGAGGCCGACGACAGACGGAGGTCACCGCTTACCCCTTGCGCTAAGCCTGTGGGCGTGAAGGTAGAGTATAAGGGCGGCTCGGACTGGAAAGCTTCCCTGGAGGAATTGCATACCTGTTCGACTTTATGATGCTGTGCGCACTTGGATCAAAACTATTTATGTTGAGTTCTGTTGAAGCGAGGTCGGTTGCCAGTAATCTTGCTTAAGCCGTTTGGTGTGTGCGAACGGCTCTACGCGGATGGCAGGGCAGTGTGTGAGCTGAGTCGAGTCCGTCTCCAGCCGTCGAGCTTTACCGAGATCTCGTTCAGCCTAGAGGCGGATGACGCTCTTCAGTACAACACGGCGAAAGGATGTACGTGTCCCATTCGCGGGTGGAGTATGGTTTCTGCACTGCGAAATGGGGCCGGAGAAGCTAGCGATGCGGCAGAGGCGTTAGTCTTCATCTTCAACGATGTGTTCCTTATAATATAAAAGCAAGTTGCTCTTCCCCATATGCATAGCTTCGTGAACCAGCTTGATGGGTTCGGCGCGATGAAAAGACCCCATGGGGCACGTTGACGAGTTCTCTTCGACTCCACAAGGCCGCCGATGACTTCAATGGTGCGATCTGCGCACGAGGTCGTGGTGCATCCGAAAGAGGTGAAATGGCCGAAAGAGACGTCGCACCACATCAAATCAGGGAATGGCATTGACAGTGTGTTTGGAGGGATCCGCGTCGTGCTCTCGGGGTCGAGGCTGTCTTATAGCTCGACTCTTTTTCTGCTCAACCCCCGATGCCGTTGATTGCGATGTACCTCGTGAGGAAGAGCGGACTCAAAGGCAAGGAGCGAATGGTCAAACGCGAGCTATTGCGAGGTGTGCTCATCCAATGCACTCCACATGATGACTTACCCCGTATTCCCGAGCTCTTCCTCAGGAAGCAGAACGTCTGTGCCCCAAAAGCTGGTGGTGGTGCCGCTAGAGATTACGACTGAGCTTGTGGACGTTTTGTGGCTTCATATCTTCGTGCCGGCAGCTGCAATGATGGTCTTCTCAACGCCACAAAGGTGTCGCAGAAGCACCACCGCTATTTCGGACGACCAGCCCCAGAATTCAGACGGCAACCTGCGCCGACATACGAACGCCTCCATCTGGCGTTCATGGGAGCTTGTGGAGCAGGATGCCTGGATGCCGTGGAAATCCCATTCCGTGCGTGTCATGTTGCTAGGTTTAGAACTCACCTCGACGTCGTCGTGGCCCGTCTGACCAACACTTCGCGCACCTCGCACCAGTGTAAATCCTTCGTAGACGAGCATCCGGAAGCCGTCCACGCTGCGCACCGTGGGCATAAGATCGACAAGGGCAAGTTTCCATTGGCGACAGTCGAGCAAGGCAGCGAGGGATCGAGCAAGCATTGGTCAAGGTCTGGAGGAACATCGCCCGGCAGGCGCGCGGCACAGCGCTCCCGGTCTCGCCTCGGCTCCACGCTCTCCTATGTCCGGCTTATCTAGCTGGAGCGGCGGACCGATGAGGGTTGCCCAGAAACGCTATTCGCTGGTCTCGTCCAAGAAGATGGAAAATTTCAACACGAAGATACGACGTGGATCGGAGGATAGCCACATACCGACGCTCGTGCTGGTCACATCCGCCGCGNGACTGGGTCGAAATGAGAGAGGCTTGCTGTGAGGATGGGCCGTCGAGGACATGCAGGCGGGAGGCTACCAGATTGGGATCGAGGCGGGCGGTAGGAAAAGCGGACCGCTGATCTTGTCGGGGCGGGCGTTTGGATTTGGGCTGACGTCAAGAAGGGCGCAGTCCATGTTCTCGCCTTCGTGCTCCACTGCCGAGAGGATATCAGCCATGGCAGACCGGCAAATTCACCTTCCTGGACCAATCGAGGGCCTCTTCTCGAAATTGCCCGGAGCCAGCTCGCGCGTGGATTGGCTCCTGTCCATCGCAGCCGTCGCCCGCCTGCTGCCTCGTATTTCTCCCGACCCGCCACTCCGCAGCCCATCTGCCCACCCATTCTCCCGTAGAACCCATTCGCGACGCACAACAGTCGTTGCTTCCCTACGCCCACGTCTCTTCCCAACTTGCCACGCCCTGGTTCTCGCCATCTTCGTCGTCTTTGTGATCATCGCTATCCAGGTCCTTCGCAGCGTCTGACATCGCACTTGTCTCACCCTCAAAACGTATTTTACGCAACGGTGAGTCTGGACGTGCTCGGTCTCATCCCCCCGGGCTCGCACTGATGCCTCCCCGTCCGCATCATGTTCCCTCGATAGCCAGCATCCTCCTTTCGCCCACCCCGTCAACTTCGAATGAGTCTGCCATGGACTCGCCTCCCGTCATGAACGTCCCTGACGGTACCGCGTCTGGCGATAACCGACCACCCGGTGGCACGCGTCGCTCAGGCCACAAGACGCCTCGCAAGGTACAATGGGTTTTCGACGAGCCCAATGGCTCTCCGTCGACGCGGGCTTTGGATGAACACGCGTTGGACGTGAGTGCTGCCCGCCTTTCTCCCTTGGCGTTCCTTCTAACTCGCGCTTTACCTTTCAGCCCGAGCCCTTTGAGACTCTGACTACGGCCCTTGAGCGCCATCGCTCCTCTTCAGTGTCTGAGGGGAGCCACATGCCTCTGTCCGTCCACACCGCGCCCACCGCCATGTCCCCGGAGGCTTCGCTGCCCACCTCGCCGGAACTCACGCCGCTGCACGACGGTCAAGAAATCCAAGAGGTGCATGGCACGCATGAAGTCCCCGGCGAAAACTTCATCGACCCGCACGAGACAGCTGGCCTGCCGGGCACCAACATCGAAGACTACTCTCGTAGGCAAGCTCAGAGGGTCGTGAGCGTCCACAAGAACGGCTTCCTCAGAGGCCTCATAGGCGGCGGGCGGCACAAGCGCTCCCGTTCGACTGAACCGCTAACGGAGATGGGGCGTCGTGCCAAGCACAAGCGTAGTGGCTTCTTCAACGCCGAGCGCAGTGGCGACGTCGAGAAGACCGCGGAGGTACGTGTCGAGACAAAGGACAATGCACCAAAGGGCGTCCTATCGACATTGCTCTCGTTCTATGAGCCCTCGACGGGTTTCCAGTCCGGTGTCTCCACCCCTGCGCGGTCCTCGCTGGACGAATCGCGCCCGTCGTCCATGTACAGCGGTACCCTCGCCAGCGCGAGCGAGCGCGCATCCGCCGCGTTGATGCCCCCTCCTCCCGTGCCCAACCGTGCGGAGAGAACAGAAGGCCATGGTTATCCGCCGTCCATGCCGAACGCCTCTACTAATTCTCTTCGCCCACCCACGCATCCGTGGACGCGCACGTTCGGATTCGGAGATTCTCGCCCGTCCGCGGCGAGGAGCGGGGCAGGTGTGTTCGGTCCTTTGATCGCGAGTGCAGGTAACATCGCGGGGGTCGCTGCTCCGGCGCCTGCCACGGTTGCACCCAACTGCAAGCGTCCTGGTTATCACCTATCTCGGTGCGTGCTTCATGCTCTGGCAATCCTCGTGGCGRTTTTCTGACCATCAGACAGCTACTCGCTGGAAAGCAACATTCCCAAGTCGACCCACCACCATGGCCACCACAGGTCTTTGTCGCGCCCTCGCAGTATGCACTTTGACCCACAGGGCCGGTCTGCGTCGCTCTCAGGACCGCCTTCGCCTGCCGATGAGTCCCCGCCGTTCTCGCACCACTCGCCAAGCAGCCCCGGGCCAGGGCGGCAGAAGTGGACTGGCGTGCTGAAGGAGCTCCCGAAGTGGGTGCCAAGCCGTGCGGCAACACCGAGCACGACGCCCGGCACGCCGGCGACGGAGGTCGGGACGGACGAGTGGATGAGCGACAAGGGCGAATGGGGCGGCGTAGAGGACAAGAAGAAGGAGAAGCGCAAGAAGCGCAAGAAGGCTGAGATTTGGGTGCGTGCACTTCTATCCGTGGATACGGTACCTACACTAAGTGGCCGGCATTGTCTGACTCCTGGCGCCCCTTGTAGATTACGCGGCACGTCGCGGAGATTGTTGCGCGGCAGGAGTTCATTCTCAAGCTCGCGCGCGCGATGATGATGTTCGGCGGGCCGACTCACCGGCTTCAGGCGCAGATCCAAGCGGCCGGGAAGGTCCTCGACACGCCATTGTCGTGCATGTACCTTCCCGATGTGATGCTTATCTCCTTCGAAGACCAGTCGACGGCCACGAGCAACATCAAGTTCATTCGGCAAGGCAGCTCGCTGGATATCGGCAAGCTACAGGAGGCACACAAGTTGTATTGGAAGGTATGGCAAGCTTCCTCCCGTTGATGTGGATGCCAAGGCTCATACCATCTCCGTCACAGGTCATACATGACGAGTACTCGGTCAAGGACGCTTCAGTCGAGCTTGATGAACTCATGCGCCGGCCTCCCTTGTACAAAAACTGGCAGATTGTCCTGATTGGCGGTGCATGCTCGGCTTCTATCTGCAGCGTCAGCTTCAACGGATCTTTTATCGACTCACTCGTTTCCTTCCCCCTTGGCTGCCTCTTGATCATCATTCAACTCTTCGCTGCGCGCAACGAGCTTTACTCCAATGTTTTTGAGTACGTACCCTGTCTAGCAGCCGGGAATGAATCAATTACTGATTGTACAATCCAGAATCACTGTCGCTACCATTTTCAGCTTCATCGCCGCCGCACTGTCCTCTGCGAAGTACTTCTGTTACTCTGCCATCGCCTCGGCTTCTATCGTCCTCATCCTTCCGGTAAGCAACACATGTGTGCATATGAGTTTGAACGTGTCTAACCGCTACTGCAGGGTTTCATCGTCTTGTGCGGAAGTCTGGAGTTATCGTCACGCAACATCGTCTCCGGCGCTGTGCGAGTGTGCTTCTCGTGCATATACTCGCTCTTCTTGGGCTTCGGCCTGGCGATTGGAGCAACGGCATACTCAAAACTCACGCACCAGACGTTGGCCGGTTCCGACGACTTGACATGTGGGATCAGTCATGATCCGCATGGACCATGGTGGCAACGCACACCTTCACTTTGGTGGGGTACGTGTCTTTTCACGAATGCTCAATGGATGGCTGCTGAACTCACTCCTTTCAGCGTTCCTGACCGTGCCTCTCTACTCGCTCTTCCTGAGTTTGCGGAACCATGCTCCCTGGAACCATCGCGAACTGGTGAGTAAGCTCCCTGTGACATTGCACTACGCAGGCGAGTTAACTGGTGTCATTTTTAGTACCTTCTAGTGGCAATCTCATGCATCGGATGGGTAACGAACCACTTCACCGGGACGCGGTTCCACAACCAGAGCGACATCTCTGCGGCGGTAGGCGCTCTTGCCGTCGGCTTCGTCGCTAACTTGTACGGTCGGTTCTTCCGCGGAAATGCCTTCGTCATCATGGTGCGTCTCCTCGTAATCTTCGTCCTAGGTCGTCCGACTAACTTCCTTGTCCCCCAGATCACCGGCATATTGTTCCAGCTACCGTCCGGTTTAGCAAACGGCGGACTCTTCACGTTCGTGCACCAGCAGGAGTCCGGTTCATCTTCGAACGAGGCCTATCTATCGGGCTTCCAGACGGCTCTACAGCTCATCTCGGTTTCGATCGGCTTGACGGTAGGACTCGGGATCTCCTTGGTGCTGGTGCACCCCATCCCGTCCCGCCGACGCGGCACAGGCATGTTTACACTCTAAGGACATGCAGTCGTCATAGGCGAGAAATTCCCTTTCCGTTATTCCACACCATAGACTTCTTTCTATTCACCTCACGCCCCACTAAAGTTACGTAGACCTCCATTCCTCACGCAGTATACCACGTCCGTGCCACTTTCCCTCTCATACGATGATATGCGTTCCGATAAGTTGCTTCATGTTGCCACGATATTAGGACGTTTACGTTACTCTCACTACGCTCACGGACCGGCTCGCTCATCACATCCATAGAGATCGTGCATTTACCCATTAGACGTCTCGCCGCCGCTACCTACCGTTGATGCATCATGCCTTGTATCAAAATTCCTTGCTATCCCTTGCTCTCAGTTTTATCATAGATCAGTATCTCACAGGATTGTTCCACGCCTACGCTTCACGGTGTAACATACGTAGATTTTACATTCTCTGTCACAATCATTATAGCTTTCGTGTCGTGTACAGCCAGATACTCAGACAGGTTGATTCAACTTGGCTGCTTGGGGCTCATCGAAGAGAGCAACAGGACGGGCGTCTATGAAGTTGCTTACGAAGTCGGCAGATGATTGGTCCACTGGCGAAGCCTCTCATACGCAGGCCTGGCTTCACTCTTCTGCCATTCACCTTCATCTTACTGCCTGGGACGCTCCGAACATTGACTCCAGGCTCTGGCTATCGCTATTGCATCAAGAAGTCTATGCTTTATCTGACAAGGCTACTCTGGCTGCTGTTATGTCTCGTCTACTCAGTGAACGGTCAGGCTGAGGCTGCTGCCGAATTCTTTGGCAGGCATGGTTCGTCGCATACGAACAACTGGGCTGTACTGGTCTGCGCGTCGAGATATTGGTTTAACTACAGGGTACGTAATGTTCTCAAAGATACACAGTGCCCAGGCTGAGCGGCCTGCAGCATATGTCTAATGCACTCGGCATGTGAGTAAACGAGCGTTGAGCGGCGGATTGGCCATTGACGGTGACCACCAATCAGGTATCGTACTGTGAAGCGTCTTGGTATACCCGACTCCAACATCATTCTAATGCTCGCAGACGATGCGGCATGTAATCCTCGTAATAAATACCCCGGCTGCGTGTACTCGAGCTCTGCGAAGACCCTAGATCTGTACGGTGACAATATTGAAGTGGACTACCGAGGATATGAGGTCACTGTTGAGAACTTCTTGAGAGTCTTGACTGGTATGTCTTGTGTCGGGTGTATACATCACTCGCTCAGATTTTGTCGTCAGGGCGTGTCGAACCCTCCGTACCAAGGAGCAAGCGCCTGCTCACTGACGACCGTTCCAACGTATTCGTCTATATGACTGGACACGGTGGAAATGAATTCCTCAAGTTCCAAGACAACGAAGAAATCAGCGCATTCGACATTGCTGACGCTGTCGCGCAGATGTGGGAGAAGAAACGGTATGGTCTTGGGCTTCTCTGTGCAGGATGGCTAGCTTTTCTCATGGGCTATGCAATGCAGGTACAACGAACTGTTCTTCATGATAGACACCTGCCAGGCGAACTCCATGTACAGCAAGTTCTATTCCCCTAATGTGCTTGCTACGGGGTCATCTCTCGTTCACGAGAACTCCTACTCTGTAAGTCGGCATGGTATACATACGTGCAACCGACGATTCACCAACGTTTGACAGCACGAGAATGATCGGGACATAGGTGTTGCAGTCATCGACAGCTATACTCACTACGTGCTCCAATTCATGGAGGGCATTAACAAGACGAGCCAGGCCACTATGCAGGATCTCGTACGTATCGTCCCTGCGTACAATTCGTGACCGAGACTAATCGGATCCCAGTTCGACACCTACGATCCGGATAAGATCAATTCGCATCCAGGCGTTCGATCAGACCTATTTCCCCGATCCCTCAAAGACGCCCTCGTCACCGACTTTTTCGGTGGCGTTGCCCAAGCAGAGGTGCTTCCGCCCCTTGAGGCGTCGCAGTCCTTCGCTAAGGAACAGGCTCCGACAAGCAGCCCTGAAGCACACATATCAACAAATAGCGACGTCGATTCATCCGCGCCGTACGCGGAAAATGTCACCGAGTTTGACGAGATCGGGGTTCTGGAGAGTGAGACGTTCCTGGCTGCGATTGCCCAGACGAGGGACTCTGTGCTTGGGACGCCTCTGACTAGGGAGGCTAGAGCTTGGGCAGCAAGCGCTATTGTTCTGTCGCTTACGGGCTGGATAGCGAGCAGGAAATGAGTACATTCATATACTTTGGGCTTCATCGATACTGCCTAACCTCATGGCGCGGGGGTGAGCCCTGCATGCTCGTGGGTTTGTCACCATGTTGTACATGGTACGTCTAACCAGTATCCTCCGCATGATCCACCATATGACTTGCCCCGAGGTCCTAGGACGCTGACAAGGCCCTTACAGTTCAACTATGTTTGACCGCTCACATCGGGATGATCCAGACGCCTGAACGGAACAGTGTCGGATATCGTATAGAAGGGAGTCAGAGTACCAAGTGAGTCGTGTGGGATATCGTATCCGTGCGTGCAGCCTATTCCAGATCATGGTACGCCTCATGTTAGGCTAGAGCAATGATCCGAACGAGGTATTGGAAAGGACGTGCATACGGCTTTGCAGCGTTATCTGAATTGTTGGGCGTATGGTAGCGGGATGAGACAGTAAGAGCGGCGGGATGCGCCTCGAGTCAAGATGAATGGCGGGATTTGCCAAATATGGTGATGGAGCGCCCTTGAGCATATGGGCTGTGCACCGCCTCCCACCGCCTTCTTCGGGCCCGCCTCCTTTCGTGCGCGTCGCCTGACGAGGCGAGTCAATCGTAGAGCACCACCATCACAACGAGGCCGCCAAGAACTCGGTGATATCCTTACGTGCAGCCCCTTGTAAGAAGCGTTCTGCTCCATCAGCGGCTACTCTGAAGGATAAAAGGACGCTCAGATCGCCATTGTCTCCCCAGGTCGACCCCCACAGTCTACCTCCTTTTTCTCTTTGAATACTCACTCACACATCAATCTACGGATATGCCTCAAACCCCAGAAGCTCAAGCGTTCCTTGAACGCATCGCTCAACTCCCTCAAGGCCCCGGAGTCACCGATGCTCTCTTGGAGGCCCTTCAGCCCTCACTCATCGACGAAGCCGAACTGCGCAAGCTTTTTGCTACAGACAAGAGCCATGCCCGACTCGCAGATCCATATGTCGGCCTTGTCGACATTTTCGACGCACCTGATGACGTCCGCACAACGCGTACTAGGGTCATCGCCAGCGAGGACGACCTTTCCGCGCAGTACATCTTCCCTCTGTCCGAGAAGCAGCGCCGCAAGGATGGTGACCCTGCGATGGTCTCCAGTATCGAAGACTTCAAGAAGAACTGGGCGATCTTCTCCGAAGGGTCACTCTCGCAGTTGACTGACTGGAGCAATGTCGTCGTTGCTGGAGGCTCAATCCAGGCGTGCCTCACCCCGCTGCCTGATTCTGCGAAGACGTCAAAGAGGGCGATGCGCAAGTACTTCCACAACAACGCCTTCCCGACCTCTGATGTCGATGTCTTCCTCTACGGTCTGACCCCTGAACAGGCAGAGGCCAAGATGCAGGTCATCTATGAAGCTGTCCGCGACTCTGTCCCGTGGGACGTGACCTGTGTCCGCACAAAGCACACCGTCTCAATCCATTCGCAGTACCCGTACCGTTCCGTCCAGATCGTCCTTCGTCTTTACTCTTCTCCGGCGGAAATCCTCGCCGGCTTCGACGTCGATGCTCCGTGCTGCTTGTTCGACGGCCAGCGCGTGTGGGCGAACCCACGTGCGATTGTGGCGATGATGCGTCAGTGCAACACGGTGGACATGACGCGCCGCTCGCCCTCCTACGAAGTTCGCCTCGCGAAGTACTCTGCTCGAGGCTTTGAGGTCCACGTGCCGAACCTGCGCCGGGAGGATGTAGACCCGACGGTGAGGCTACTTGATATGTCACATACTGCTGCCTGCCTAATATTCATCACCTTGTCTCTAGATTTTCGAGAGGTCTATCACCCGTATTCAGGGATTAGCGCGCCTCCTCGTTCTAGAACGCTTCACCAACCCGGACACTCGAGTCCGCTACCTCACAGATCGGCGGAACCTGCGTGCGCGACCCCAGATAGACGTTGATCTGGGGCTACGCAGGAGGAAGATGAAGGGCGACTTGAAAGCTGACGCTGACATCGGTGGACTGGAGATGAATGATTACGATGTGCAATCACTCCACGTCCCGTATGGCCCTGGATGGGATGCTCGCCGCATCGACAAGTTGGTGTATCAGACTGTAAGTCGTCTCGCCTTATGCTTTCTGACTATTGCTCATGATTCGTGATAGGACCTAGGAATGAATTGTGAGTAGAGATGCGATGCGACTGACCAGGCGGCGTGCTGACACTGAAGATAGCTCCATTTAACCCCAAGAACAAGGACCGCCGTCTTCACCGCCACCCTGCTTTCTTTGGCACCATGCAGGAGTGCCTTGAAGACTGCTGCGAGGTCAGTCTGGTATTCTGTGCAATACGTTCCGCACTCACACAATATTCGTAGTTCTGTCCCGAGCCAAAAGACAACGAAGAGAAGGAACTTCAGCAGAAGGAGGATGAATCGTACGTCCGCGGACGTGTGGAGTACGTGTACCAGTCGTATCGTCAGCTTTGCTTGACTCACATGATTGCACCAGGTTCATCGAGGAAGATCCCGGTCGACAGAGCATATCTGGAAGCTTCAATCCCATCGACGAGGGAGAATGGTCTGAACAGGCATACATGGGCCAGACGGAGAAGCTCTTCAACGCCATTGTCGCCGGCGACCGCCCAGCTGTCGCTCAAGTGCTCTCCCAAGAAGGCACCGACATCGACCGCCGCGATCATGTCGGTCGTACCCCTCTTCAGTTCGCCATCATGTCCAAGGAGACCGATATTGCCTGTGACTTGATCGATGCTGGAGCTCGTATGACCTCGCGCCTCGTTGACGGTCGGACGGCGCTTCATCTTGCCGCTCAGCTCGACCTTTCCGCCGTCTTGCGCAAGCTTCTCGAACGCAGCGCGGTGAACGCCGAGAAGGCGGAGGAGGAAGCTGCCGCGAAGAAGGCCAAGGGGAACGATGTAATGGACGTCGATGACGGCGATGACGAGGATGACGAAGCCAGTGAGGACGATCACGACGGCGACGGCGACGACGACGGCGATGATGAGGATAGCAGTGAGGATGACTGGTCCTCCGAAGACGGCGGGCGCCGGAAGAAAACTAAGGATGACAAGAGTCAGAAGCAAGACATTGCCCAAATTCCGGAAGACGAAGAGGACGTACCAGATGTTTTCGACGTCAATCTTCCTGACTGGGACTATGCGTTCACTCCTCTACACTACGCAGTCGCCTTTGCCTCCCTCTCTGCTCTCGATCAACTGCTCGTCGCCGGTGCCGACCCGAAGCTTGTCCTCACACCAGACAACCGCCGGGTGACATACTTCCATCCGCTTACCCTCACGCTGTTTATCCGTGACATCGATGCCGCTTGCGAAGTAGCAAAGAAGCTCATCGCTCACGGCGCTGTCTCATCCCAGGCCGACGAAGACCTCGTCACCATCTTCCATCAGGTCGTGTGTGCACGGAAACCGGCTCTCGTTGACACGTTCCTGCGCCATGACCCCAATGCCAAGGCCGTTCTTGACGTTCCACGCGTCGAGCGCAACACCGAGACTACGTTTCCTGTAGTCTCTGCTATTGGTAAAGGCAGTCACAGCACTCTCGCAGTGTTGCTCGCATATGGTGCAAAGTATGTCTATTCCGAAGAGGATTGGAGCCGTGCACGCGAGCTCAGGTAAGTGTAGCTGTTCTGCCACTGGTTCTTGGCGCTGAGACCTTGCGTGTGTAGGAAGGACAAATGGAACCAATGGAACGCCTCTTGGAAGAGTATGATAATGCACCCGGTCGAAGTCGCTCTTGCGCAACTCGATGATGTGGCCAGCCTCTTGGTGAACATCGGGGCGGAGTACAACATTGGCAACAGGGATTCCAACTGGGATGGTAGCCAGACGAATATGGCCATCCTCGACTACGTCCGCAGTGTCATCCCTGCCCTTCGGGAGGACGCCGCTACCCTTCTCTCTCGCGCTGAGGAAGAGTCCGATGTGGCGGGCTATCGCAAGATCGCGGCTCTTCCTGGATGGAAAGGCGCTCGAGGCCAGCATCTGCTCAAGTTGGCGGAGATGAAACCTGATTACAAGTCGAGCCAGGACGAATACGCCGAGCGCAGCAAAAAGCTTCTTGAAGCTGCCGAGTATTTCCAGAAGGCGGAAGAGTTGCTTGTCTCCAAGGGCGCGAAGACTTGGAAGGAACTCTATCCTGATAGCGAGGTCAGCCAACCTTCGAGATTGTACTATCAATCGGCAATGTACAGCCTTGGGCACCGGCGGTCACCTCTGGCGTACTTCAAGATGACCGGGAACTACAGCAATGAAGAAGTACCCGCTCATCTAGTCGGCCTTTACGACGAACTCTTCGAGGCGTGCTACTCAGGTGACAAAGCCAAGATTGAAGAACTTTGTTTGCCTAAGGATGGCAAGGCTACTTCGGACGGCAAGCTCCTCCAGATCACCTGTCGATTCGGCTCAAAATATGGTATGTAACCCGGTCACCATACGTATCCCTGGTGTTCGCAACGTACTGAGTACACTTCAGGTTTGACTCCGCTTTCAATGGCGCTGTATAACCGCCATTGGGATGCAGCGCGCCTCATACTTGCGATTGCCGTTGCTCAGTACAAGTCGCCTGAAGACAAGCCGACAAAGTTCATTGTCTCGAGGAACCTCACACTGGGTAAGCCTCGGTCCTCATACTCAATCAACACACCACCTGACATTGAGAGACAGAGGACGATGATTCAGAAGGAGGCTCTGAGTGCGATAGCGACGAAGAGATGGACGAGGACGATGAGCGGAAACCAATCAACTTCGTCGACATCGCCCAGCGTCCCTCACAAGTGCAGACCGATGTGCCTCCTTCCAAGTTGTTGGACTTCACCGATGGATTTGAGTGTCCTAAGACCGAGAAGGAAGTCGCTGGGCCGCCTCTGTTCAAGGCTGTCATGGATGACGACTTCGAGAGTTTCGTGCAAATTGCCGATCTCTACAAGGCTCTTCCTACTCCACACGAGCTACCTGAGAAGGTGTTCGATTGGATCGTCCGATATGATAGACCCGCGATGCTCGATGAGGTCATCCGTCGCACAGGCACAGGGATCGAGCTACCCCAGCTGCACGAGGAGGAAGAGGAAGCTTCAGGTGCGACACCGAAGACCCTGCCGCCTAAGACGTATCTGGGCCTCAACGTGCACGGCAAGAAGCGCAAGGATCTGGCCCAGAAAGGTGACCCCAACGCGCCCACGTCCTCTGAACGATCAGACCCCCCTCTACTCTGGAAGGCGGCACACGATGGGGCCGTTGGCATCATCGAGTATCTTGCTACCGAGCGGCCAATTGCTGCCTATGACTATTACCTGTCCACGCATAGCGACGAACGAGCTCAGGCCCTCCGACGCAACCGCAGCCGGATTACCCAGAGCTTGGGTTGGGCCCCGAACGAACTCAATGAGACCGTAATCACTGGTGCTGTCATAGGCGACCGCATCGATATCATTGAGATGTTAGCGAAGGTGCGGCCGACGGAGGCGCAGAGTGCGCTGATGGCTAGGTCAGTTTCACCCCACCTTGGTCGAACGTTGCACTGATACACTGTGATGGGTATAGGATCCACTATTCAGGCATGAACAACATTCTCGTCGCAGTGAATACTGGCTGTTCGCCAGCAATGTTCGACTACTTGATGTCTAAGGGAGTGTCGCCGACGGACACTGACATGCGAGGGTATGTGGTTTGCGCTCTTCCACGCAGTGCTTTCTAATGACTTCCGCCGACTATCTCAGACGGAACATTTACCACTACCTAGCAGGTTTTAACACGGACAAGCACTATACTCTCCTTGAGCACGTTCTGTCGAAGCTACCAGCAGACGTGACTGCGCACCTCCTGCTCCAGCAGTCCAAGGGGGCGCTCAAGACGGTACGAATGAACTGAACCCCTTACGCAACGCTGCAACTCATATTGTGCATCCATTAGCCCCTCCATGTGGCCGTGAAGAGAAACAGCCTCCGCGCCATTCCTGTACTACTTCGCACGGGGGCACCTGTGTTCACAATACGTAATCAGGATGGATCCACCCCTCTGCATGTCGCCATCAGGAATGGTTATTCGGAGATCGCGCGACTCGTAGCAGATGCCGGCCCTGACGAGGCGCTATACATGGAAGATGGCGTAGGCAACACCCCTTTGGAACTATCGATTCAGCGGTGGCTGCAGTCGAAGACGTCCTCTCACAGATGGGGAACTGTGCCAGGCGTCCAGATGTTATCCGGTAATCTGCGCTCCTATACCGGTCGCCGCTTTGCCTCTCAGGAGGAAGTCGTGCTTCTGAAGGACATGATCAACCGCCTCTTCGAGAACGGCCGCCTCAGGAATGGCACCAAACTCGCTATGGAACTCGTAGCATTTGCTGACAAGATGGAACTCGAAGTGCGGAACCGCCCTGCACCCGAGACCGCCGAAGAGAAGCCAGCCAAGACCGACGTCGACGACGCAGAAAAGACTTTTGTATGCATCTCCGACGCGATATCTGCTCGACGTGGTAGGCGTGCGCTGGTTCATCTCATCGACGTCCATCGCTCTGTGCGGAACGGCCTGGAGCGTGTGGCTCGGGAGCGCGCGCAAAATCAAGGGAAGGACGATGACATGGAAGTAGAAGTCGCCGAGGATAAGATCGGTAGGGCTAAGGAACGTTCCGCCGCCCAATACTGGTGGTCCGCTCCCTGCGTGTTGTCATCCGTGTTCAACACGGACACCTCCTAAATTCTCACAGGCCTGGTGGGCGTCGCCTTCCTTCTGGACATGGCTGCGGTTGGTTTGCCTTTGTGAAGCAAATGCCGTCGACGTTGTACTGTACTATTTCTCAGCAACGTGATATGTATTCTTGGTGTATGTATCTGGGGCGCATCAGTGCAGTTACGATGTGCCAACGTTTACTCCGCAACGCTGAGCTGAGTGGTGTCTTTCAACGGGATAAGTCTCTATCCGATATCGAAGCGTGATACAATCCGACAAGCTAAGTCACTTCTACGCGCAGCCATTCTCCCCATTCTCCCTACTACTCTTACAACATCCGCTAGTTACGTCTAGGCCTTGGGAGCCTTGGAGCCGCTGCTCTTCGGGGGCGTGCCGCTCGCGTTACGGGTCGCCGCGCCCTGGACACGAGCGGGGAAGGAGTCCTTGCCGGTTTCCTTTCCGGCCTTGGCCTGCATTCGAGCTAAGGCTGTAGCGACGATGATAGCAAAGTCTGCCCTAGACGTACCTGCGTAGACTGGATGCGCGAGGCGTCGGAGGGGGTGGTCTTGTTGGCGCTGGCTAATGACAGACGTAGGTTGTCAGCAATCCGTTGTACATTACAGATGCTGCGGAGAATTGAGCTCACCAGCACCACCGCGAGCTCCCTTAGCCGGCATTGTGATGGGTGATGTGAGTTGAGAAAGGTGAAAGGTGAGCTGGGTTGGTGTGGAAGAGAGTCTGCGAGGCCTGGTGAAAACTAACGACGACGAGCAAGCTTTATACCCCTCATCTAGGCGGTGATTCCAGGTGTGCTCGCCTTACGGCTCGATCCCCGTGTAGCGATGCACAATGGGCTGTAGAAGTACGTACAAAGGGGAGCAGAAGAGAAGTGAGAGAGCTAGCAGATGCGCCATAATTCCCGTTGGCTACCGACGATGAACACGTTCCGCATTGAGCTCATCGTCTCGTGGAGCTGCGCGACAGATGGCGCGATTCGACGCTTTGAAGGACCGCCCTGCCTTCGTTGGGATAGCCCGTTCCCTTTCCTGACAAGGAAGCGTGAGCGACTCAAGCTATCGGCGAGTATGAAGCTGACATTCACATAGAAGATGATCGTCGGATACGCAGGCCCGGCCTAGATGTATGATGTATGTCGCCGTGTAGTATACGGCGGGACAGTACAACACTGAGAACAAGAGCTGATCATAAGAGGAAGTCTTTCGATGATTACGGAGATGTGTCTAACGACGGATGCGGCTGTGCAGATCATGTATGCGTTTCAAGCGTTCCATTCAGTCTATTGACATAGAACATGTAGCACACTCTTAATGTCGGGACGAACCCGGTCCGATGTGTGCGAGGCGCTGTACGGTGCCCTAGTGTACCCGAAAATAACAGCAGTATAAATTCCTGTCTGAACTGATGAGTTTCTTGTGGGTTCATTCACCTTTGGCAGAGGTCCATTGAGCACTTCGTCGTTGGGAGGCATGCTAGTCTGTATGAAGACCCGTACTCCTTCGAACGCTTGGCACGCGACCCTGTCGCAAGAACTTCGCAGATACTTCGCAGCGAAGAGGTGGAAGACGTGATCGTTTGGAAGATGGAGCGGTTGCCTATCATTGCGAATGGACCGCACACGTGTGCAATCTTCGCTGCGGCATTTCGGGTGACAACTCGTCGCAGCCATGATCCCGAGTGGAAAATGACGGCGAAAGAACGACCGCGAGGCACATAGATAAAGCGTCAAAAGCGTAGGTGAGGCAGCACGGGCAGTATATAGCAAGTCTTGAAATGATATCGAGTCCACTAGTCCGAGTCAAGAGGCCGACAGTTCAGACAGGCTCGGAGACAGCAGCGTTACTCTGAGTTCGTCAAGCGCACCAGAAGACAAGTAATGAACTTGGGCCTGATTTCTAGCCACAAAGACATCTCCCCGAGTTTTCTTTGCGTAATGAAAGCGTGTCGAGATGCGAGTCGGCCGTTGCAATAAGTACATAGTCGAGGACCAAGAAGAGCTGACTACGCAGTCCTTCAAGTTGCCGCTGAGGCCATCAGGCGGCTTGTGGCGGAGGATTGTACATGACCAAACAGGCATACACAACGGGATTTTCCGCACTCGGACGCGTCGGGCGCCTTCGGAGGTTGATCACTCTTGACTCAGTCACGACTCACCAAGCAAGCGGTTTACACATTCTCGACCTGCTCCTTGAATTCTAAAGACCTAGGGCAGCGGCGAGATATATTACACAGGGTTGCTCACTCCTACGGTGGAGAATCCACACTGTAGTGATCAGACCCGGCCTGTCACAACTCGAGTGCATAGCTGAATGACTCGGAAGTCGGTTGGGTGGATTACGCTCGAATGTGAATTCGCGCAACACCTAAGTATCGCAGGTATGTTTACTTCGCTCTACTGCTCTTGCGCTTTACACAGAAATCTGATCACATATCAGCACACAATAGCTACTGAGTTGTGCGTCTCGAAATTGCCATCAAGTTATCACTACAAGCGGCAACGTAGAACGCATGGTATTCAGATTTTCTCGGTGGGACTGACCTTCGCTCTACGTCGGGTGCTATCTTGCGCTGCCAGTGCGTTGTGCTCGCAGCAGTAAGATGGAACTACGCAGACATCGACAGCCCTTCTGAATCCAGGCTTTCTACCCCACATGCTCATGACCTTGAGATCCGCGATGTTTTGACAGTTATATCAACGACACCACATGTTGCAGCTTCTGTGAAAGGTACTCGCCCGGCCGAGTTCCCTGATTGTGATTCGTCCGGACTCATGCCAGTCGGTTCAGGTAGGGATTACGCCATGGTACAGCATCATCACCTGAAGCTCATGTTGTCGCCCACAGGCGTTCGCAAATGTTCTAGACAGTGCAGGGGGCCGGTATCGTCCACATCGTCAGTCGGCAATCGGTCATACCGCAGGTCGGCACCATGCATCAGTCCCTGCGACCGCATGTAGCTGCCCAACATGACGGTAAGCTGTCAGCCAATTTGCCCCTCAGCTCTGATTGTTACATGGGCACATACGGCATACGCGTGCAACTGTGCACAGTCGTGACGAATTCGAGTTGGCATATTAGAGCACTTGTTCGCGATGGTTCAAGAAGTCGATTATGGCGATATCTGCACCCACGAAGCTGCAGTCTTATCAGTGAATTGCAGCAGATGACCAGAAGCAACCCGTCGCAGCGTGGCGTGATCATCTGTCCACTTGCTTCTCAAAACTAAATCCCGTTGTTGCAACAGCCTCATCCTCCCCCCAGGCTCCCTAATGGACAGAAGCTGGAGTGGTTAGACTCAAAGTGCTGCATATTCAGACCGCCTGTCCGTCGTCGGTACCGAAGATTAACGGATGTAGCCATGCGATGGACTATTAGCGCCTATGTGCGTTCATCAACTATGGGCGTCTATACTCAGTCGCCATCCGCCGATGCTATGAGAATCCCACGACACGGGTATTCTGGATTGTACTCTTTCCTCCGGCATCTGATGGTGCGGCCTTATCCGAACCTCCAACAACCATATGTCGTCCACCCGTCCACTGTCTGTTCTATTTTTGCAATCGAGTCTCGACCCCTCCAGTCCAGGTCAGTCACGAGTCCGCTATATGTTGTTTCCGTTGACAAACAGAGCAAAAACAGCCATGAGGAATATCTTGCATTAGCTCATCCAAAGCACATGTCACTTCACCGTCAAGTGACTCGAGAAGCACACAACCATGCGCTCTTCCCTCTCAAGGCAAGAACAACAGCAATCACTGCAATTGCCGATGTCCTCGCTGGGTTCCGGAAAGAACACCTCGCGAGCCTCGCCAGTGCCAAGCCAAGACTACCGCCAACAGTGTCGACAATAGCGGAGCCGAGGTGACCAGCTCTCGAGTATAAAAAGGGCTCAAATATTGCCTTGAAAACTCCAACGGGTCTCTCCCAGTTCAGACAGCCCACTTGAGTCGTCTCGCGTCGCCTCCTCTGCTCGCCGTCATGTTTTCCTCTGCGCTCTTCGTCCAGGTCCTCCTCGCCACCGCGGCGTTTGCCATCCCGACCTCGCGTGAACGCTTCGCCGAGCGCGTCGCCCGCCGTGCTTCTGGCACGCGTTTGTCGCACCCCAAGCAGTCGGTGACTGGCCTCTCGGCTGAGGTCGCCAGCGGCTCCAACGCTACGCACGTCGACTACAGCAGCAACTGGTCCGGCGCCGTCCTTGTTGCTGGTAGCGTAAGTTCGCTTCTATGATCTACACTCGGCTCGAAGGATCTGACGACGGGCCCGATAGAACACCTACAAGTCCGTCACCGGAACCTTCACCGTTCCCACCCCGAAGGAACCGTCCGGCGGCTCTGGCACCCACTCCGCCTCTGCTTGGGTCGGTATCGACGGTGACACCTGCGGCAACGCCATCCTCCAGACCGGTGTCGACTTCACCGTCTCCGGCAGTCGCGTCTCCTTCGATGGTGAGCTCCGCTCCTTGCTGCGACCGTCGCATTCACGTGGACGATACTGATACTGCGGTTGCGATCTCTTCAGCCTGGTACGAGTGGTACCCCGACTACGCTTACGACTTCTCTGGCTTCGAGATCAGCGCCGGCGACTCGATCACCGCGACCGTCACCGCAACTTCCACGACGAGCGGCACCGCGACGCTCATCAACCACTCCACCGGCCAGCAGGTCTCGCACAGCTTCAGCCGCCAGCCCGCGCTCTGCGAGCAGAACGCGGAGTGGATCGTCGAGGACTTCGAGGAGAACGGCGGGCTCGTCCCGCTCGCCAACTGGGGCACCGTCACGTTCACCGGCGCGTCTGCGGGCACCTCCAGCGGCTCTGTCGGTCCCACCGGCGCGGATATCATCGACCTCGAGCAGAACGGCCGTGTCTTGACCTCCGTCTCGACCAGCAGCAACTCCGTCACCGTCACTTACACCGGCAGCTAAGCGGCCTGACCAATCGCTTTTGACCATACCCCGGACTTCGCGGACTTGTCATTTGGATTTGGTGGAACTCGGAATACGGAACTCAGAACACGGAACACAAAATTGTACTGGAATTTAAGGGGAGGACCGCTTTCACAGGTTTGCTTAATGCAGCCGTAGAAAACGCGTGTATGTTACGAAGTAGTGTACTTGTTCGCTACGAGCCTGTACGAAAGTGACGAATGGATAACGAGACGGTGTTCGGATGCAGACCTATGTTTGAAGCGCGACTTCTCAGCAGACACCGCAATGAGTGTACCCAACAGTCTAAAACTAAGATAAGTAGCGAGGATTTTGCTGTGAAAGCTGTGAGCCTGTGATTCTGAGTGTCGGTCTAGTCACCGACGTTGAACTTAGGGGGATCGACCTTGGGCGCCTAAGCAAGACATTCTTCGTTCGTCCTACCACGACTAAACCTTATCGATGTCGCATTCAACACTTCCACTGCCATCCATCTAACCTTCGTGAAATCCTGTGTGACGACCTTGCCATGGATGCCATGCGTCTTACGACGTGCGTGCATGCGGTCCGACTGGGGATTTGTATCGCGTTGCCACCTGGGCTCAGCCAAGCCAGTGGCCCGAACCGCTATGAGTCGTTGCTCGCATCGAGCGATGTAGCAACTGTCCAGAGAAGCTGAAATACGCCGTCAACTTCAGTTGAGTTCTAATGATACTGTAAGATCATATCATGTAACACCGATGCAACCTGGACACTAACTGTTCGATCTCGGCGGAGTCAGATGGTCGCAGACAGTGCCAGCACTGCTTTACCTCATATCGAGTGTGACGCTTGTGTACTATCGGGACATACTAAGCTGAGTATGTCCATTGTGGCCGTGCAACGAAGCGTTTTGTGCTCGGAATACCTTGGACACACATCACCAATCGAAACCTGGGAACAGTCCCCAGTCCAGGATGGTAGACTTGACGGAACACGTGGAGGGTACGTCCCTTCCTCCCCGGTTATTCTCACGGCACATTCTTTTCATCATTATTTCAAGGTTCTACTTGATTCATCGTGAGGATAGAAGGTTGGACATGGTCTCCACAGAGTCCATACGGTTCCAACATCTACCGTTGCAACGTGACGTACCCTGAGCGACGATTGAAATCCTCCATCATTGGAACCGTGGCTCGACGGTACCAAGACTGTATTACACAGCGATATACCTATGTCTTGGCCTGCATGGTGAGTGCGTGGTCCTACGGTCTAGTACCCTGTATATTCCCATGGGACATTCTTAAGAATCCGGATTTCTGGGTTTCGTGCGTTGCCGGTATGAGTTTTGACACGCCTCCTTATCCGAACCTCCAGTCCACAGATGTCCTTCAACAAGAGCCGTCCGCATCTATTCTTGCAATCGAGCCCGAGCTACACGGTCCAGGTGGGTCACGAGCGCGACGTATCTTTCTTCCTCTGACATGCAGGATGATCGACTCATGAGAGGCCCTTCCTCAATGTGGGCAATGGTCCGTGTGACAGATCGCCATACAGTTGATGGAAGTACGGCACCATGCGTACTGCCCATTGCGAGCAATGACATCCGCTCTCCTCGCCAAAGCCGATGTCTCACTGCTTCTCAGAAGGTGGGCACTGCAGGTCGCTCGCGGAAAAGCCAAGCCTTCCAACAGCCACATCGGCGATGGCGGGAAAGGGCTGCCCCGCCTGCGGGTATAAAAGGCGCACAACAATGGCCTTCAAGTCCCCTCAACGGGTCCTACCCAGTTCAAAGCCCACTCAGCTGACTTGGAACCTTCCGCCCATCCTTGAAATTCTATCATGATCTTTGCTGCCCTTGTTTGCCAGGTGCTCGTCGCCACCGCGGCGTTTGCCCTCCCCTCTTCCCGCGAGCGCCTTGCTCAGCGCATCGCTCGCCGTGCTGCTGGCGCGCACCAGTCGCTTCCCAAGCAGCTATCGAGTGGCCCGACGACCGCTGTCTCCAACGCGACCAATGCCGAGTTCAGTAGCAACTGGTCCGGCGCGGTGCTTGTTTCCGGCAGCGTCAGTGCTATCCCCCACGTCCGGTCCTGACGTATCCGGCTCACATCCTTGCTTTCTAGGGAACGTACCGCACCGTAACCGGCACGTTCACGGTCCCCACCCCGAAGGAGCCATCCGGCGGATCGGGCTTCCACTCGTCCTCCGCGTGGGTTGGTATCGATGGCGACACCTGCGGCACGGCTATCCTGCAGACCGGTGTCGACTTCACGGTCTCCGGCGGCAGTGTCTCCTTTGACGGTATGTCGCTGGTTTCTTCGCACCACTCCAGAAATACACTGACCGGTCTGCTCGAAATAGCCTGGTACGAATGGTTCCCTGCAGCTGCCTTCGACTTCAGCGGTTTCGCCGTCCACGCGGGCGATTCGATCACCGCGACCGTGACCGCGACGTCCAAGACGGGCGGCACCGCGACGCTCATCAACCACACGACCGGCAAGCAGGTGAGCCACAGCTTCAGTGGACAGCCCTCGCTCTGCCAGGAGAACGCGGAGTGGATCGTCGAGGACTTCGAGGAGGGCGGAGGCCTCGTCCCCCTCTCCAACTTCGGCACGGTCACCTTCACTGGCGCCTCTGCGGGAACATCGAGCGGCACTGTGACCCCGTCCGGCGCGACGATTATCGACATGGAGCAGAACGGCCGCGTCTTGACCTCCGTCTCTGCGAGCGGCTCCTCCGTCACCGTCACATACACTGGCCCGTGAGCTACATAAGCGTTGTGATGGGCAAGACACGAGAGTTTCGGAGGGTGAGTGCGGGTAATAAGGTTGGCATGTGGTAAGATGGATGGCACGCGCGACTAGTAGGTCCACTCAATGTAATTCTATGGATGTCGCACGCAGTCATGGGATACATTTGGCTCTGTGTGATGGACATATACGAGCACGAAGGGCGAGCAAAGTTCATGGGGTAGCTTGAGTCTCAACAGGGTATAACGCGACTATGGCTTTGACTTGCGACTTCCTGATGGAACAAAGAACATAAATTCCAGCACCGACTATGCTACAGTAGGGGGCGCTAAGTGCGCGCTTTCATCCGTGAGCGCCCTAATGCCGTCGGCACGGATTTAGCGCTCTTGGGCACTTGAGCGCTTGCGACTTGTGCACGAAGTTGGTCCGGATCCATGACCATGATTTTAACAGGCTCACACTATACTCACGCCAGCTTTCATGGACATCGAGGGCAGCTGCTTAATTCAACTTCTTGTGGAATGACCAAAAGTCACCAGTCTCAGATGGGTCGACATGCTCTTTAGGCTGATATTGCCTCAAGGCCGGTACTAGTATAGATTATTGCCCGTTCGATCCCGCTACTTAGCTTTTCGCTCACTCGTCAAAAAATCACGCAGGGCCGACTTACGTTCATTGTACAGCATATCATGAGACTGGGTTGCAAATTAGTCGAGAATGTGCCCTAGGTCGCATTCTCGCCGACCCGCTCCTTTTTCCCTTGTTCTAGGTCCTGGCGTGTGCGCTGACGGGCACTTTGAGACTATTCGTGAGACAGATGCACGGATGGCGTTAGACAAAGAGCGCCTCCAGACACGAATTCGCCATTCGCGAAGACATCCTAACGCCAACGGGAGCGCGAAGAGATGGATAGCTGGCATGGAATCCAGTCTTCGATGGCGCCGACTCTGTTGCTGAGGAAGGCCCCCAATCCTCGGTGGGACGCTATCCAGTGAGCCAGGAACATACACGGGTAAAATATAACCCAATTGCGCTCTATTGGGAAAATGCGCTGCAACTCTCAAGGAATCGTTCACAAGTACAAGGCGCAATACAAACAGTCGGTGCGGAGGTCCACCATCACCAACGCTTGAAGTACGGCGTTTGACGAGTTTTGATGCTTATAGACTTCACCTGGACGTGCGTAACGAGCCTGACAACGGATTGCCGCCGCCGTGAAGGTCACAAGCCCACGAAATGACTCCTGCCCTCGCATCGTGCGATGTTAACTGACGTGTACGCCCCGCTCTCAACAGTTCCATGTGCAATGTGGTCTAATGCCGATGTCGATATCCTCCCAGGACAGCACGCTTCGCAAACCTTGGGCGACACACATAGCTTTCCGCCACCAACGTGAGCGATGGCGGAATATGCTGGTCTTCGACTAGTGCTTGTATATAAGGACACACACTACTGCCTCAGGCTCCTCAACGGGCTCTACCCAGTTCAGACAAGTATCCGGGTCCCGCCGCCGCCTCTCATCGCTGCAATGTTGCTCTCCTCCTTGCTTTTCCAGGTCGTCGTTGCTGCCACAGCGATCGCCATCCCCACCTCGAGCGAGCGTCATGCTCAACGGCTCGCTCGTCGTGCTGCAGGGACCCACCTGTCGCAGCCCAACCAGGTCATCAGCCGCCCCCGGGCCGCCGTTGTGCCCGATGGGTCGAACACGACCCAAGTCGAGTATAGCAGCAACTGGTCTGGCGCTGTGCTCAATGCTCCCGCTGTGAGTGCGCCCTCTATGGCTGCGGTGTCGGTGCGATGGTTCTAATATGGGTTATGATTCCGCAGAACACGTTCAAGTCCGTCACTGGGACGTTCGTCGTGCCCGTTCCGAAGGCGCCCTCTGGCGGGTCGGGAGGTTTCTACTCCGCGTCTGCCTGGGTTGGGATCGACGGCGATACCTGCGACACCGCCATTCTGCAAACCGGGATTGATTTTACCATCAACAACGGCGAAGTGTCCTACGATGGTGAGTGCGACCATCAGGTGCAGCCTGAATCTAGGCATGGGTGTTGAGCACTTGCGCATTTAGCCTGGTACGAGTGGTACCCCGAATACGCATTCGATTTTAGCGGCTTCCAAGTGAGCGAGGGGCATACGATTACCACCAACGTTATCGCCACATCGCTCACGACTGGCATCGCGACAATCATCAACCACTCGACTGGTCAGCAAGTAGCACATCTCTTCAACCTGCCCGAGTTCCCGCTCTGTGGGCAGGACGCGGAATGGATCGTGGAGGACTACGAAGAGAACGGCCAGCTCGTTCCTCTCGCCAACTTCGGCACCGTCACCTTCACTGACGCTTCCGCGGGGACGTCGAGCGGCGCCGTAGGCCCTGCTAATGCGGAAATCATCCTCCTGGAGCAAAACGGGGTGGTTCTAACTGCGGTGTCGACCACGGCGTCCTCCGTGACTGTCAGATACATCGGCCCTTGAACCGCGGACGCTCCGTTATTGGGAAACTTCTATACAACCATGGCGATGGATTTTGAAATTGAAGGCTACTCGAGGAGGGGGTGCTGTGTGCGCGTCGCAGAGAATATGGGGCGAGTGTTAATATCGGAACCGCAGATGTTGTAGATATGTTCGTGACGGGATTTTATGCAATCAGTTGTATGACACAAGCCGGCTGCAGCCAAGACAGCGTCCTTTTTTTTTTNATTCCGCGGGTATCCTATTTTACATCGCTACTTTACACGCAGTGCTTGTTCAGCCGTCTGCAGGGCAGAGCCCGCGGGGTTTCGAACAGGTGTTCGGTGTCTCCCGTTGACACGATACTTATTCGAGTGGCCAACGCGTTGCCAAGACAGCGTCGCTCGTTGTTTGTATGTGTGGCTCCAGATTTCAGATAAGTAGACCAACAGGCATTACTGTAACTGTATAGCGCAAGTGACGTCATAGCTTAAGCGCCCATTTCACGTTCGCAGACTGCAGCTAGAGAAGGTGCGTACAGTATTCCGGACACTTTCCTACCTACTGACATTCAAGTCTAGCACAACGCTGATGTACCTTGCAGGCCCCGAGGCGCGTCAAGAGGCAGGGATTCTATTAGCGTGAATGGTCCTCACTTTGTACCGGCCCCATCTTTCGCCGGCCTGCTTCCTGGGCCTGTATCCTGACACGTATACCAACAGGCGCACCTAAAGATGCCATGTACAAGCGCACTTATGGCTTCCTTATGACGTTTATACGAACGTGTCTCCTCACGAGTACAGGGTTTGCAAAGGAATTTGACGCCAGCAAGGGCGCGAAACGACGAATGACCTGAAGCTGAATGGAACCCGACAGTCTTCGAAGTCGCCCACCGCTCCGCGAAGGGTCCTTCCAACCTCGATGTGGCAACACTATTCAGTACCTAGCGAGCGGCACCGGTTGATTGGAGCCTACTCTCGCCCAGGAAGGGAGGTGCGTTTCCATCTGGCTTAGACGTCATCCGCAAGTGTAAGGCCCTATGCTATTTTATCACGGTGGGTTTCCACGACTTCCGAAGCGTGATCTGTGCTGACTGACAGTGTCTAACGATGCAAGTTACGCAGACTTTCACGGAGCATATGTGATGACGAGTGGCCACTACGCTACAGGTCACCAGCTCACAGTGCAATTCATTCTGACGTAGGGCAGGATGAGTTTACGTGTACATCCCGCTCTTAGCAGAATCGCGTGCAATCTCGTTCAGCGCAGATGTCGATTTGCTTCCAGGACAGCAAGCTTCGTGAACCTTTGCAGACATACGAAGGCTTCCGTCACCAACGTGAGCGATGATGGACTATTATATATCCTCCGTTGATGTATATAAGGATGCTGCCGTACTCAGAAGTCCCTCAGCAGTCCCATCAGCTCAGACCAATACGCCAGCCATCCTACACCTTCGCCTCTCGTCGTCGAGATGTTATTCTCCGTTCTGCTCTTTCATGTCTTTGTCGCTGCCACAGCGTTCGCCGTCCCCTCCTCCCGCGAGCGTCACGCTCAACGTCTGGCTCGTCGCGCAGCAGGTACCCACCTGTCGCACCCTAACCAGGTCATCAGCGGCCCAGTCGCTATCCCCAATGGGAAGAACGCTACCCAGGCGATTTTCAGTAGTAACTGGGCTGGCGCCGTGCTCATCTCTGACTCGGTGGTGAGTATTCTATCGACTGGGTAGGCATCGCGGCACCGATGATATCGATGTATTGCAGAACACATTCACATCGGTCACCGGTACCTTCATCGTGCCCATCCCGCGCGAGCCATCTGGCGAGTCAGGCTTCCATTCTGCCTCGGCATGGGTCGGTATCGACGGCGACACGTGCCAGACGGCGATTCTGCAAACCGGCATCGACATGTCAGTCGACGGTGACGATATTTCATATGATGGTAAGTAACCATTGGTACTACATTGTTCAAACTCTAATCTGAGCATCAATTGTCATCATACGGCCACTTAGCCTGGTATGAATGGTTCCCCGATTTCGCATTCGACTTTACTGGGATCGACATACACTTGGGCGACACCATCACCACTACCGTCGTCGCTACATCGCTCACGAGCGGTACCGCGACGATCATCAATCACTCGACAGATCAGGAAGTGTCGCATACCTTTAGTTTGCAGCCTCCGCTCTGCCAGGAGAACGCGGAGTGGATCGTCGAGGACTTCCAGGAGGACGGCGAGCTCGTCCCACTCGCCAACTGGGGCACCGTTACTTTCACCGACGCGTCAGCAGGGACGCCGGAGGGCTCTTTTGGACCTGGGCCGTCTGGGAATATCATCAACATGGAGCAGGACGGGAATGTCCTCACCTATGTGACAGTGTTGGACTCAACGGTGATCGTCGCGTATACCGGTCCTTGAAGACAACCCTCTATCCTCAACGTACACGACTATACGTGTTGCACAAAGAAGTGGCTCGGGAAATTGGACCGGGGGTGGGGGGGGAGAATACGGTATCTGTACCGGAGACGATAGACGTTGTAAATGTGGTGTATCCGAGTCCTGCGCAATGATCCAAGTTTGGAGTTCATCATGCACTGGCCGCAAGCGTGAGGGAGTCGAAGTATAGCCAGTAGATCTAGTGGTCTCTGTGCCCTACTCGCTGGTTGAACAGGAGCGGTGGCATACTCTGATGGAGAGAGATCGTCATAAGTAACCCAGCAACTTACTGTACAGCTGTTCTCGAAATCAATGCGTCGGCGCCTTTTTCGCGCGCGCCGCGCAAAACGCACAAAACGCACAGAGCCTGCGGGCATTGGAAGATTCGTGCTATCAGGGCGTACTTCGAGCCATTTTCTTGTCTTCTGAGCACCCAAAGTCAGTCTAGATCGTTCTGCGGACTTGGTTTTGACACTAAATCCCCTGTTTGACGCATATTGGCCACTCGCTTTCGCTGGCAACAAGCTTGACGCGAATCTCCTGTGACAGGGTCCGCAACCGCAAATCAAGGCCTCAGTGTGCTTCGACCACGAATTCA
>JAPEVG010000312.1:0-41968 GCA_029747595.1 Trametes cubensis | reverse complement strand
CAATCCCCCCACCGATTGCAATACGTCTTCCCCCAACGGGGCCACGACGAGATGTATTCGGCGCCCCATTCCCCGGCCAGCGGTTCCCATCGCATGTCCCAACAGGCCCACGGTTACATGGTTATCCGCCAAGCCCCCGCCCTCCATCACCCTCCGAACCACCTCCGCCTCCGCCACCGCCTACAAGGCCTCCATCCCCTCCCAAGCTCTATTCCCTACCGCCGCTACCACCATGGCCTCCGTCTGCTTCAGAGTATCCGCCGGGGAAGAACTGGAAGGTCTTGTTCGACTACACTATCGACAAGGATCGTGATGGACAGTATCGAGCACTTGCCGACAAGTTGCGGGAGAAGGGGATGGATCAAGGTGAGGAACCACGAGTGAAAGGTAAAGGGAAGGGCAAGGAAATCGTGGTGCGTTATGCGGGCGAAGTCATCGAGGGGGAGCATGAGGCCGTCATACGAGACCCAAGGAAGGAGCCTAAGGTCCGGAGACTGCCACCTCTTCGCCCATTGAGGACGGAACTTTTGCCCTGCAAGTACGAGGTGCGTGCGAATACTTCCTGAGCTTCTGCATCGGTTTTGACGTGCTGTAGTACGACGCGAACTCCGCCGGACCTCCGCCACCCGTCAGTGTGCTCATCCTCGGCATCTCGCCGCTCATGCCTAATCAGCATATACGGAGGCATTTTGGCGTACATGGGACCATTACTTCGTTTGAGCCACAAATAGACAAGTCCAGCGGCGGTGCGCTCGGGATCGTGTTCATCAGATATACCACACACGAGGAAGCCAAAAAGTGTGTGCAGAGCGAACACGGCAAGAAGCTTTCGCTTGCAGTCCCTGGAGTCGGCGACGGCGAGGAGCTGCGTGTCGTGTTCGATGGAGAGGGAAAGCTCCTCAAGGCCGTACTCGCGGAGCTAGACGACAGGCGGAGGAGAGAGCGGGAGGAAAAGCGGCGGCGGGAGAAGGAGGAGAAAGAGAAGGCCGGACAAGCTTCTTCACATCTCAAGGCCACACCCACCTCGAGCGCTAGCCATACGCCCGTGCACGCGAATAATCCTTGGAGGTCAGGGTTGCAGGCAATTCCCCGTCCCCAGCATCTCGGTAGCCGTCCTCCTCCGCCCACTGCGGGCCTTCCGATGCGCCCACAGGGGGCAACCCCCATGGCCATTTCCCCCCYTTCCTGGCAAGGATAGTCCGCTGCCCAATGCAAACCCAGCAGGACCGCGCAACGGCCCCGCCGCGCCTGCCCGCGTTCGACGAGCGCCCCCTACGCTGTCCCGGGGGCGTAACATCCACGCGATCAAGGCAATCCCGCCAACGAACATCCGTCCACCAATTCACCTGTTCCCAAACGGTATCGCGGGAGGGCCCGTGCTGCCACCAAGTTTACGTCTCGGTTTCGACGAACGTGACATGCCACTTCCCTTTCTGCCATCGCGCTCGCCGTCGCCTGTATCGCGCCGACCTGGACAGTGGGGCAGGAATACGAAGAAGGTCGATTATGATGTCGTCAAAGCGGAGCTTGCGAAGAACGGCTTCGAACATATCGCGATCGATGGTCATGTTGGGAGTGTGCGGGAGGATGAGGTGCGGAAGTTCCTGGAGGGGTTTGAGATCGACCAGGTGAGTTGTATGCCCCCTCCATCCGTGGTCAGCGCCATCGGCGCATACTGATGTTGCGCCCTTGTGTACACAGATCCTCCGCGACCGACATAGTTGGTATGTCACATTCAAGGCTAGCGACACTGCGCGGAGGGCCACCTTCGTCCTCAACACCAGCGGTCGCAAACTCGCGAACTACTCCGTGACTGTGACCGTTCGCGCTGCGCCGACGCATGTGCCCACTGCGCACAAAACACAGTGGACGGACGCGGAGCTTATCGAGCAGGCGCAGAAGACCATTCTGCATGACCTCCGCGCTACGCTCGAGAAGGATGTCGTAGAGCGTGTTGTGGCATCCCAGGTCCGACGGGTCATCGCAGACCATCGCAGCAAGAAGAGCGCGCCCGCCGCGGAGACTACCACAGCCCTCGATGGCCGCATACCGGAGCCTCACGATGCACTCGATTTGAAGCTTCTTGACAAGACAGGGCTTCGTGGGCTGTCCTTTCGCAAGCAGAAGAAGCGTCCCTTGGAAGAGGTTGCGATTGTCTCAACAGAGACCCCAGCGCTGTCGGAGAAGGCGGATGATGAAGGAGAGGAGGAAGTGGTTGTGGAGAGGCCGAAGAAGAAACCCAGGAAGGCGGTCCCCAAGAAGGTCGTGGAGGAGAAGATCATCGAGTCAGAAGACGAGGACATTGTGGTACAGGTGCCAGACGTGCCACAGCCACGCAAGCGCGCATTGTCTGAGGTCAGCGAGCTTGATGTCCCTGTCAAGAAAAAGGCGAAGACACAGCTCGAGAATGGTGCTACTGTCCCTGCACGATCGAAGAAGTCGAAGAAAGCCCTCAAGGAGGCCTTGGTTGCCACACCGGACGCAATCGTCATTGACAACGAAGTGGTACATGAAGTCCTCCCGGAGACGCTTCCCTACGAACCACCTTCGCTTGCCCAAGTGCGCATCACCCCTGGCTTTGATTCCCGACCGTCCACCCCCGCTTCTCCCATTCTCCCTCCTGCGCCCGAAATGGTTGCCACCGAAGTCCCGACGATTGATCCCATTGCAGAGGGCATCTGCGATGACGAAGAGGAGATGTACTTTGCCAAACTCGCTCTGGAGCGCAGCCTCTTCGGCAAGTCTGCAGACCCGGCGCCCGAGCAAGACGAAGAGGCTGAAGGCCCATCTCCCTTCCGCAAGCACGTCACGGGTTCTGCCCGCACGGAGGGCTACTACAAGATCTCGCATGCCGAGAAGTCTGCCTACGTCGCCCAGTACGTCTCGCGCGGTGTGCTCAACACTGCTGCCGTCGAAGCCGAGCAGGCTCCTCCCCAACCCGCCGTCACATCCTCACGTTCCAATCGTGCGAATGCGCGTCGGCGTGCGCAGGGTCTGGAAGAGATCAACCAGGTCCAGCGTGCGATGGCGCTCTCCAAGGGCGAGGCCGCCGCGCCCGACTCGGTCAAGTACAATCAACTGCAGACGCGGAAGAAGCATCTACGCTTCGCGCGCTCGCCCATTCACGACTGGGGTCTCTACGCGATGGAGAAGATCAGTCGCGGGGAGATGGTCATCGAGTACGTGGGCGAGGTCATCCGCGCGCAGGTTGCCGACAAGCGCGAGAAGGCGTATGAGCGACAGGGCATCGGCAGCAGCTATCTCTTCCGTATCGACGAGGATTTGGTGGTGGATGCGACGAAGAAGGGGAACCTTGGGTGAGTCGATTCTATACAACTGCACAGGGTACATGTAAACTGACAACTCTCCTCAGTCGTCTCATCAACCACTCTTGCGATCCCAACTGTACCGCGAAGATCATCACGATCAGTGGCGAGAAGAAGATCGTGATATATGCGAAGCAAGATATCGAACTTGGCAGTGAGATCACTTATGGTACGCCCCTCCGCCGCACTTGTCCCCCTCGGGTACGGCTGACACGCCAATGCGCCGTCCAGATTATCATTTCCCTATTGAACAGGACAAGATACCTTGCCTTTGCGGCTCCGCAAAGTGTCGCGGGACTCTCAACTAGACTGCGCACTATATGTTTATATGTCGGTATTGCTCGCATACCCTGCTGTGTCACACATCGTTTGCCCCTGCCTGCCCGCCTCGTCCTGCCTGCCTGTTCTGTCTCACGGTCCTCTCTTCCCATCCATCGCTGTCTCGTCCTTGCCGCATTCTTTTGACCTACGCACCTGCACACTTGTATCTTATAATGTAACACATGTCTTACTACCCCGCCGCACGGCCAAGTAATACATCTCAGCACGCGCCTGACCAACGCTGACCAGTGACTTTGTCCGTGCTGCCCTAGGGATATGAAAATCGGCGAATAGCAGCCAGGTCAGCTCTGACTCCTCCAGTTTCGGGTTGAACAAAGCTATCCAGATTCTCCTCCGGCCTCTATTGTACATGAGTGTACACTGTATGTTGATCGCCGCACAGCGATATGACAGTGCGGCATAGTGCCCGCGATCAGAACAAAAAGCAGCGTGGGTCAAGGTTGTTGCACAATAGCGGTGCGACTGTTGCCATTCCACCGTCGAACTTAGCGCTGCGAAGTCATTACCGCGAACGTGCATCGCCCATTGTAGGCAGTACTTCAGGCAGTGTTGGCAAACTGCACGCCTTGAGCGAGAGGCGCGGCGTCCGAGAAGTTGAGCGTGCACGCGCTCCAGCGGACGTACTGCTTCCATGCATCTCCGCCGGACTCGCGGCCCCTACAGAACAATTCGCATCAGCTAGATTGTCGAAATGCGCATGCGCATTGCGGGGGTCAGCTTACCATCCGGTGCTCTGTGAGAAGGCGAATGCAGGTGAGTAGAGAGATAATGGAGGTGTGAGTGGGCGAATTTACCTTGTTTCCTCCGAAGGCCGCTCCGATCTCGGCGCCACTGGTACCAACGTTAACCTATGGGCGAGCCATGAGGTGAGCAGTCAAGATCCACAGAAAAGCCGCATTAACAGACGCACATTAACGATGCCAGCGTCCGAGCCTGCAGGCCCGATCCACTTCCCGACATTGCGGATATCACGCGTCCACAAGCTGCTGCTCAATCCCTACATATCACGATCATTCAGCAGCACGCCTTACTCTCGCAGCGCGCCGCACACGCACCTGCGGGACGCCGTTGTTCCACTCGATCGCCTGCTCGAGCTCGTCAAACACGCCGACGCACAGCACCGGCGCGAACGTCTCCGTGCTCCAGAGCGGGTCCCGTACGTCCACCTCCTGCGGGATCGCGATCGTCGGCATCACGAAGTTGCCCCCGTCCAGCGGCGCAGCGAGGTCGCGGTACGCCGCGCCCCCCGTCAGGATCTCCGCGCCGCTCTTCTGGAGGCGCTCGATCGCGTTGTGGTATATGTCCATTGCCTGGCGCGTGTGCAGCGGGCCGAGGAGCGTCGCGCTGTCGAGCGGGTCGCCGGGGCGGACGGACTGGTAGAGCGACTCGAGGCGTGAGAGGAAGGCCTGCACGATCGAGCTGTGCAGGTAGAGCCTGCGCGTGGACGTGCACCGCTGGCCGGCCGTTCCTACTGCTCCAAAGAAGACGGAGGGTACGGCCATGTCTAGGTCAGCGTCGGGCATGACGACCGCCGCTGTGCATGCCAATGACAACGTCAGTACACTGCTCAGGCGTCAGGTTTTGAGACTAACCGTTGTTCCCGCCAAGCTCGAGCAGCACCTTGCCAAAGCGTGACTGTACGGCCTCGCCGACCTGGCGCCCGACGGCCTCACTGCCGGTGAATGACACCATATCGACGAGCTTGCTCTCGACGACACCAACGCCGACGTCTTTGCCACCTGTCACGAGGCCCGCAACAGCTCCAGGGATTCCATTGCGCTCCAGCACGCCTGAGACGATCTTCGTGACTGCGATAGAGCAAAGTGGTGTGCTCGGTGCTGGTTTCCAGAGTGTCGCGTTGCCGGCTGCGAGGGACAGGGCGAGGTTCCTAAGAGCTATGAGCATGAGCAAATACACATGCGATCTACGTTCAGAACGTACCAGCCGTAAACGGCTACTGGGAAATTGAACGCAGACAATACTGCGACCACGCCGAGAGGATTGGGCACTGCGCGGATGTATGAGAACCAATTGAAGAGCTTTTCGGTGTGCATGGAACATTCTCACCTTCGAGAATTGAATGCCCAGGTCTCTCTGAAGCAACTACCCGTCCATTCATCATTCGCGACAAACCAACAGCATAGTCGGCCTAAGCAGAACGCGTTTGTTACACGCGACCCAGTGTCATCGACAGAGAATACTCACGATGTCCACAAACTCTTGAACCTCACCAACGCCCTCGGTGCGGATCTTGCCCATTTCCAAAGAAATGAGAGCACCAAGTGCTTCTCGCTATCGCTCACCAGGTCAACGTCCACTTCATGACTCCTCTGCGCAAATATGACATACCTTTGCGGCGAGTGCTTCGCGGATCTGCCTCAGAATCTCGCCTCGCTTTGGGGCAGGGACATTGCGAAAGACTTTATACGCCTCCCTGGACCGCTCCAAGGCTCTCTCGAGTTCAGCAGGGCTCGCCTATGTGCCATCGTCAACGCGGGGCCAACGCATGGACGGTGAGATGAATATGCGAGGACACCCGGCTCCCCGCACTCTCCCCGCGGGGAACGTCTAGACGCTCAAGACGCGACGCGTCGAGCGTCAAGTCAATGACGACGAGCTCGCTCACGTCTCCCTCCGCCCTCTACGCCAGATGCTGCAGACAGACAGAGATGTGTACCAGCCTGTTACGCACCGTGTTCACTCGCGCCAGGACCTCTCCCGTAGTCGGGCACACGCTCTGCAAGACTTCTCCCGAGCCACCCCATTCGCCGTCATATACCCCAGGCAACTCGCGTCCAGACTGGAGGTCCAATGCCGAGAGCACGGCCGACGCGCGCGATGACAACGCGCGGTGAAGAGGAGCGCGTCGAAGAGTGGTGAGTGCCCGTCGGGTGATCATGGTGGTATGAAGAGGACGTTGTGTCGCGTGCAGCGCTACTCGGCCACGACGCTCGGGAACGGCGAGTCGGGGGCGCTGGCTTGATCCGTCCCGAGCGCGCTCAGCTGAGGCGCAGGCTTGGCGAGTTTATAGCGGCGCTCTCTGTGATCTTTGTAAGAGGTGTATATGCCACTACTAAACAACCCATTTCGCGCAAAACACTACACATAACCGAACTTATACGCGGTAATTGGTGTATCTGACGACTCAGCCTTGCACTGCATACTTTGCTAGTCAAGCATTACTCGCACACTGCTTACACGCGCTCAATTACGGTGTGTCAAGAATATACGGCCGTGTGTCGGTACTCGTTACATCGGTTCAGTAATCCAAAGCCCCTCACATACCTGCACATCTCGCAATCATCGTCCTGTTCACCTGAGCTCGAGCCCAAGCCTGCATCTTGTATGGGCCAGGGATTCGGGCCATGACCCACCCTCTATCCGAGCAGTTGCTTTGCTCTGCGCACAACAAGCCAGTGTTAGCAACAGCTGATTTCGAAGGCCGACAACGATCTTACGCAAACTCCCAGAGATTTTGAGGGTTGTTGTAGGTGTCGACCGTATACGCAAAGCGGACTGTCAATCGAGAAGAGAGGCGTGTCAGAGATCAAGGCGGACTCGGGACCAGTAGCAAGAATTCCACAGACAATGAGGGAGCTCCGACACATAGGCTGTCATACTAGGGTCAGTTGCATGCGCTGCGAAGTTGTCCAAGGGGCTACTCACCGATCGGGACTTTCTCATCGAAGAAGCTGTAAGCTATAAATAAGCCAGTGTGAGGAAGGCGGCGTTTGGAACGATGAAGTCTGATGTATACCAATGCGCCAATTGTGCCTACGTCCGAAGTGACTTGGTGAGCATTGAGTTCGTGGAGGCAAGATCAGCACTCACCTGAAATCACCGGAAACAAGCCTTCGTACCGCACACAGGCATGTCAGTTGAATCTCAAGCCTTTGCACCGCATACTCACAAATCTGGTGGCGCCAAAGGATCCTACAAGAGACGTGAGCAACCTACGAAGAGAGCTCAAAGGCAGTCACTCACGTCCTTCAGGTTTGCCGTTTTGATTTCCGAGTCGATGTCGAACCATTCAAGCACTTGGTTCCCTGCCATACCTGGTAGGAAATTGTCATAATCAGCCTCGAATACTGTGAACCTCCCAGATCGAGGAACTCAAGACGTACCCTTGAATTGCGTCGGTAGGCCAGGCTTGCCGCCGAAGACGGCAATCGTGGTGTTATGGCGCTCGTTCATGAGCGTGCTGAACATGGCGCAGGTCGAAGCGCAATTGCCGTTACCGACTATCCAAGGCATCAACATCAGATGTTGTTTTAATATACGAGACTCGGGGTACACAGACCGATCGCGATTTTGCTGGATGACAAGGATCGGTATGGGATGACATTGACTGTATCTGAGCACGCACCTAGGTTCGAAGGGTGGGTCCTCTGGAATGTCCACGTTGAAGGGGCAAACATCCTATTTCACTTCAGTACAATGGCCCATGACTTGCCTCGGGAAACGACCCACCAAGAATCGCTGAGACTCCACGTAAGTCTGCCCGTTGATCTGTCTGCTAGTCGGAGGCGCCATGTAATTCGCGGTAGGAGGCATCTCCGTGTTGTTGCTCAAGAACGCCCCTGAACAAGGGGTCAGATATTATCCGCACGTGGCACTTGAATAGGCATGGGGAACTCACAATTGTCTGCCGTGTAGAACGAAATTTCCTCAGTGACCCCGAGCTCAATGTCGGAGGCGAGGATCTTCTGGGCGAGTGGGTTCGCGCGGTTGGTCGACTGGAAGCCACTGAACACGGCAGATACGATTGTTAGTCGTCAAAACATCCCGCTTGACAAGCGTTGCTCACGGGTTCGGGAAGTTGCCCAAACTCTTCGACCCGGTCAGGAAGACGTGCAGGAACTGCCCGAGACACACGAAGCCACCTAACATAACGTTTGTCAGCTCGGTCAGGCAAATATGCATGTTTGTGTGCCGTTCCGCATACCGCCGTTGTTTGTGAGGTCAATGAGTAGCTGGCTGACTCCCGCTTCCTGGAACGCGGTGATGGTCGTTTGGACATCAGTTTGGAATTGGAAGAAGTCATCGGGCTCGAAGGACCCGACAAACATCTACAGCGTCAACAGGTCACAGAATCGCAGTTATGTCAGAGCCTAGCCCCTCGTCATTGAGGATATTACGTACCACACCAGTCTTCTTATCCGGGAGGATAAACGACTTGATCACGCCTTCGCTCCCATTGACTGGGGGTAGCGTGGGTTCGAACTGGGAAGGCAGCCCAACCGCGTTCTTCGCAGATACGTCGACAATGGACGCTCTCGCGAGCTTCTGGCTCCTCTTGTCCGAAAGCTTGGCGAGCTGGGCCGAGCTCTTGAAGTCAACACCGTTCGTCTCATCGTTCGCGGCGCAGTTGATGGCCCAGCTGTGAAGAAGAGCAAGTCGGACGTCAATCGTTGGGCCCCTCGAATGGATACGAAGACAGGGATGCTTACAAGTCCTCGCGGTTGGTGAACGGCAGACCGAGGTAGCTCGCGAGGAACGGCACCGCGACCGTCTCCGCCCTCGTCGAGTTCATGGGGATGAGCTTCATCGTGAGCGTGTTCTGCGTGGGGAACTGCGGCCCCGAGATATCGCCGAACCGCTGCGAAAAGTCCGTCCCGGAGATGCGGTAGCTGCTGAACGCGCTGTTGATGCGCACGCCGAGGTCGAGGTAGTTGCCCGACTGCGTCTCTGCGATGTGCTGCGCGTACGCGTATGCGTCCATGCCCTCGATCTCGAGCACCTTGGCTCCCGCGAGCCGCTTCCAGTCAAAGTGGATCTCATCGAAGAAGGAGGTGAAGTTGCTACCAAGAAGCGAAATGAGCTCGACTGAGTCGGGAGCGACGAACACGTTCTGGACGCCGTTCTCTTCGAGCGTCACGACGGGCGCGGGGAGCAGGTTCTGGAACTGCGTGTAGCAGTCTGGGAACCAGCCTGTTGATACTCATTAGTGGGATTCGATAAGGTGTAGCCGTCATTGCCTCACGAGTGTGCCCATCGTTGAGTTGGGTCGTGAAATCGTACATATCCTTGTTGAAGTCAAAGTCCGTCTGCCCAAGACCGTCAGAGGCTCTTCCCACATGCGATATACGACACGGAACACTCCAACCTCATAATGCGTTTGATTGATCCTCGCCAGCTGGGCGCGGATGTTGGTCGTGGAATCTTGGAAGGGCGGGGGAGAGTCCAGGTAGTAGTCTTCAAACGTGTAGAAGTCAAAGACGCGCGAGATCACGGTGAGCACGTTCTGCTTCAGCGTCTCGTTGAACGGGAACGACTTCATGCACGCCAGTGCGTCTGCCGGAGGGGCAAACAGCGTCCCAGCGATCTTGGCACATGGATCAGCAGCAGCAGCAGCAGAGGCGGCTGGGGCCGCATAGGCCGTATGTGCGACGCCAATGGCCACAGCAACCGCAAGACGGCAGAGGAAAGACGGCATGTCGGGCTAGAGGCGATCGATGTGACGACAGCCGGACTCGCGCGCTCGAGGGCTTGAGGCTTGAGGACACACCCGTCGTCGATAGCATGCATATTACCCACCGTCGCATATTTATACGCGTACCATATCCAGTTGGAGAACAAGGAGCACGGCTTCCAGCAATGCGCCATGCAGCCGCCGGCCCCGATGGACTGGAACTCCGTTGGGGAGGTTCCTGGGGTGATGCGGTCCACTGAGGGAGAAGCTGAGCATCGGATCTGGAGACTGATGGGAGCCCTCTGCACTGGGGTGCTTCGATTGGCCGGAGCGTCCTGATTCCTGAAGAACGACGGCGACCATATGGGCGCGCGAGTGTGGGATGCGAACATCAAGCCTAGACGGGGGGACGTGCGACAGTGCGACAGTGCGCCGATGTTGGGTACGTCTGCATGCGCTCATGTGCACATTGCACCGACGTGCTTCCTGTTCGATCCTCTCACCGACCTCCCCCCGGGCCCGTCCGCGCGGTCCGTCGCTATAAATTTCGGCGGCGCATCAAGCGATAAGCGGACTTTGTGCGAGCCGTGAGCGGGTGGTTCTTGCGACGAGATGATGTCGAGTAGATGAATGCTGGGTTCTGGAGGGCTCGCACCGAGTTTACGCAACTCATCGCGCGCGACAGAGGCGTCGAGTTCTGTGGATGGTCTCGGCAGCCATCCCGTTCCGTCATCTCATTACTGAAGGAATTTAAATCAACTTACCTATGAAGATCGAATGGAGCGGAGTATCTTGTTGCAGAAGCGAAGGTCGCGTCACTCACCATATGGTAGTACCGAATACCAGATAAGTATGCAGCGGCCACGGGCTACGGACGCTGACTTCGAGTGACTCAAACCTACTTATTTCCAACCTAACAAGCCCACAAAACCTACCGGTCTTCCAGTGGCCTTCCTGGGTGAGGCCTGGGCTACGCGTCAATTTCGCGATAGGTTCTACTTCTACAATTTCACGAGTACGCGAGGAGGACAAGGGGACCTCGACATTTAGGAGATGGACCAGGTGGGAGTAGGAGAGCAAACACGCTTCGCTGAATTGCGAGCCCGCCTTCCACCTTAGCGCTCCCGTCACTGGTCGGCGGTACACCGCGCGCGCTTCAGCATCACGTACTCGGTGACCACATACGTCGGTTCCTACGCTCACCGCGACCCACCGCGACAAGTCTCGCTCGCTCGACGCTCCCCACATACGCGTATATACGTACGCCCCTCATGATCACCTTTCGTGCCTCGGGCTCGGGCTCGGGCTCCAACTTCCCAGTCCACGAAGACTCGGAACTTGGACGTCGGCCGGCTTCGATACGACCAAAAACGATTTCAGGCCTCGGTAGTAGGATGCAGACTGCAGTGTCCAGTCACCGTCGACCGGCAGATCGTAGTACGCGACACCGGTACTGTACTATGGCATAAACACAGCATAAGAAAGACAGCAGGACGCAGGGGATAAGCTCTATCCAAGGGGTGGGTCTGGGCGGGGTAGGTAGTGGAGATAGGTGGTGGAGGTAGGTAGGTAGGAGGTTCTATTAATGAGCGGCGCGGGCCCGCTCGTGTAGCTGATGCAAGGTGGTAGAAATCCTGGGAGGGGGAGGGGGAGGTAGAGATGTGCTGGAGAGGTGTCGCAGGGGGACGAGCTCATGGTAAAAGTACAGATGTGCAATGTGCGACTCGGAGAGAAGAGGTGATAGAGAGGACTGTAACAAGCGGAAGCGGGGAGACTCGATCCGTCCTGGCCACCACGCTGCGAGCAAAGGGAGGGATTAGGACTTTAGCTATAGGGCGCGTCTTGTTGATACTAGCCCGACGTCGACGAGGGACGTGGGCAGACCCGAAAGACGGCCGCAGCTCTGATGTTCCTCCCTTAGCATATTACGAGGCGCGGCGGCGAGGAAGGTGAGGAGCGGGAGCGGGAGAGGATAGATCGATGCAGATGGAGAAAGATGAAGCAACGCAGAGTAACACGCACCCACCATCGGCGGACACCAATATTTAGTTAAGCGCAATCCGACCTCGAGTTAAACGGAAAATCGAGGACGGAGGCTAGAGTCCAAGAACTTGGGGGCGGGATGGCAGCGGCGAGCCGCGGCGGTGCGAAAGAGGAGTCAAAGCAATCCAGCAGTCCTATCGACCCGGAGCAGAGCGTGGAAGTAAACAAGGAATCCAAGGCGTGTGCGAGGGCGTGTGCATGTGCGTATGCGAGTCGTGCAAGCGCGGCTGCTCACCGCTGGTGGGGCGTAATCGTCGTATCAGTGCTTTCGTGCAGATGTCGTGGCTCAAGTCGTGGCGTCGTCGGCGCAGAGCCGTTCACGGGCGTCTCCGCCGCGGCGCTCTCGTACGCCTCGTCCCCGACGGGCGTGGGCGGCTCGGACGGCTGTATTGACTCCTCGGCGGTCGCGAAGGTCATGTACGAGCTCGCGCGCGACGCGGCGCGGGCGGGGAGCGACCCCGTGTTGAACGCGGTCTTGAATGCGGACGGAGGTGCGGTGGCTGAGGTGGGCGTTGCTGCTGATGCGCTCGCAGGCGTGGTAGGGGAGAGTGGATGTGCAGGTTCTGGCGACGACGGAGAAGACTGCGAAGGGGTCGATTGCGCCCCTTCGCTTGAGACCGACGACGACTGGGGCTGAGCAGAATCAGCCACCTCAGCAGCACTGGTCACGCTCTCACGGACGGTTTGCGCCTCTCCGGCGGGTTCAACTCGGTTCTGTGCCTCCGACTCTGGCGTCGGCTCCGATGCAGACTCGTCGCTCGAGGTGTCCAAGCTGGTATTCGCGCTCTCAGCTTCTGCAGGGGCTTGAGCAGAACTCGAGCCCTCACTCTGTGTCGCAGTCGACGGCGCGTCCGAGGTCGACGCCGAAGCAGACGGCCCCGCCGCCTCGCCTTCACCCGCAACCTCTTCGAAGCCCGGTAGGGGCTCCAACTCGACCCTCGACGCCGACGCCGCAAACGCGATCGCATCGGGACCATACGGCACCCCGAAGCGCGCAAAGCTCTCCCTGCTCGAGATGAGGCGGAGCTGCTCGGGCGTCGGCCCGCTCTTGGGGTACGTGAACTCCGTCCGGACGAGCGTGTGCGGCAGCGGCGCCGAGATGGAGTTGAGGCTGATGAGCGAGGGCGACGTGAGCCGGTCCGCGCCGCCCGCGAGGTTTCCGTTCGAGCGCGTGCGCGAGATGAGGCTGAACATCGACCCCGAGCCCGAGTGCGACGGCTGGTGCCGGATCCGACTCCGGCTGCGCGGGCGCGGGTCGCGCTCGGACGGGGTGACGGAGATGACGGAGGGCCCGGAGCCTTCGCGCGTGTGCCCGCTCGTGCGGGGCTCGGGAGAGCCAGCGTTGGTCGGGACAGGCGAGGGCGCGATGCGGGAGTTGCGCGGGTTGAAGATGGACATGAACAGCGACCGCCGCCGAGGCTCGCTCGTGCTTGGCCGTGGCTGCTCCTGTTCTGTGGACGGTCGTCCTTCCTGCGGAACTTCGGCGGCAGGTGTCGGGACCGTGGGAGGAGCAGGGGCTGCTTGCGGAAGGGTAGAGGCCAAATCGGGCGTGCTGTCGAGGACGACCGTCTCGTACGGAGGCGCTTCGTCCATGTAGTGCACCTGGGAATTCTCCTCTGAGCTCATGACACTGTCAAAGCTTCTGCGCGTAGATAAGCCAAGCGGCGGGGCGTTCAAATGCTGTTGCGAGTCGTGCTCATGGCTGTCGAGGGGCGGTACGTCGTTGGGGATTTGGACATACACCGACCCTGGCCGGCCGAGGTCTATTGAGCCTTCCGGGGTGTCGTGATCGTGCTCGTCCACAGCAGGCATTGTGACCGTGATCGGAATAGGCATATCTTCCATGTCTTCCGGGCCCCTGTCAGAATGCATTAGTACCGCTGTCATACAGAGTTATACAAGGGCGTTTCAATTGATATCCAAATCTAATGTCAGGACACTGTTCACCACCTGGGGCTTGACAGAACGCTGACTGGGATCTGACCAATGTCTCCCCTGCCTCTGCTGCACACCATGGTGAGATAGGCGCTGCTGCGCTTCCGTCAGTGCGAAGTGACAAGATGTGATGAACGCCATCTCTTCGCACCACATTCGCGATCATGCTATCTTACATGCAAGATGTAAGATCATCACACCGACAGCAGCCGTTCCCACCGTGTCCGAGCGGTGCGCTGCGGGCACAGTGCCAGTCCCGACGCACCCCTCCCAGCTCGCCTCCCGACCTGGGGCACTATGCGCACTCCCCGAGTGAAAGCGAGCCACCATACAATAAAGGCGCATAACAAAGAGAAACACACCTGACAATAACGATCTCCTGCTCGCCGGGCTCCTTCATATACGCCGGCAGCGAATGGGTCGATATCTGGCTCGGCGTCCTCCGCGTCCGCCTCGGTCTCCTCGCCCGATTCGTGCCCCCNATTCGCATTCGCATTCGTGCCGGCGAGCTGGTCCGCAGTGAGCTCCCGCGCGCCATTGCCCGAAGCGGCCGTCGTCGCCGTCGTCGTTCCCGTCGAGGCCCCGGCAGCCTGTGCGGCGCCGGTGCCCCAGCTCCAGGACCACCCGCGCACACGGCGGTTGCCGCATGCGACGACGAGGCCGGCGATGAAGAGGATGGCGACGACGACGAGCGGGATCTATTGCAAAAGGAGGACCGTGAGCATGAGCCGTGACGCTTCGGATCGTAGTAGCACCACGCCAGAGACATGGTGTCACTCTGCGCGCTCTGCACGGATGCACGCACCCAGATCGCTGTCGGGAGGCTCCCCGGGGAGGAAGAGTCGCTTGTCTGGCGGGGGCGGAGGTGGGCGACCGCCGTCGGGGCAGCTCGGACGAGGGGTGGTGACAAGGACGCCGAGAGGAGCGCGAGGAGCTCGAGAGCACAGGTATAGCGATACATGGCGCCAAGGACCGGAGATGAGGACAGTCTGCGGCGCCGTGAGGGGGCGTGTCGAGGACGGTGGAGAGGGCGAGGGTGCAAGCAGGGGGTAGGGAAGAGATGAAGCAAGGGCGGCAAGGGAGGAAAGGCGGAAGAAAGAGGAAGGAGGAAGGAGAAGAAGAAGAAGGATAAGGAGGAGGAAGGAGGTGTGGGCGCGAGATGGGACGAGGACGTTGGCGTGATCTCAGACTCGAGGGGGAACCTTGTCAGTGTCCTGACACATCCCCGCTCCGTCATGCCTATTGCATTTGCCCCTCAGCCACCGTCTCTTGTTTCGCATCCGTACGACATAATCATATCCTGTAGGCTGTGCATCGATACGGCCGTCGCGCCTGCGCACAAAGTCAGCGGCATTAGCACAATTCGCTCTATTGTACTGAGACAGCCAGGAGCTTAAACTCCGAGTTATATAGGGGCGTCGCGCATTACATGAAGTGCACAGGCACCACTACTGCGCAGTGCGCGCGTCGACGCGTCGCGTCACGTCGACGTCCTCCTCCTCCTCGGAGTCGAAAGCTCAAGCTTGCACAGGACGCCGACGATCATGGACGTTTGAACAGCCCTTCCGACGCTCGAGTCGCGCTAAGCACACACTCAGGCTAACGCGAACCTCGAGCTGCGCTTGTCGCCGTGGCACTGCAGCTCTCCACGCTCGAGAGAGCGGACGAAGATCCGGGGAAGCGAACACGCGTTAGCGTTCTTACAATGGACGTCCGGACACATGTACAGGAATACAGGTGCGTACATACACGCGTCGCGGCGCGACCGGATGTTGCTACGCGCGGTCGCGATTTGCGAGCTTCTCAGATTCAGCGTGTGTTCAGCGAGGGGCGCAGTTATAGGTAGGTGTAAGTGCACGCTCGAGAGTTGAGGTACTTATCGCTCTGCACCTGCAGCGTTGTACCAATAGGCAGTGATACTAAAAGCAACACATCGAACGGGGTTGTGGTACAAGAATGGCTGCGGTGCGCTGTGAGAGCGTCGGTGCCACGGTCTATTTACGAGACAATAGTAAGGCACCAGAGACGATATGATGGTATACATACATCCGGCGAAAGTGACATACACAGTTCGCCTGGTGGGGAGTGAATGTGGGTAGTGCGAAGGGAAAGGGATGCGTATGCAGAGCAAGCAAGCGAGAAGGGAGTAAGAGGCGAGATATATTGCACAGGATACATGGCAGCATTGCCAGAGATGAGTGAGGAGTGGGGAGTAACGATGTAACGATGTAGCAATGAACAGCAACAGGGTCTCTGAGGAGACCACCGACCAACGAAAAGGTATGTACGAAATATGATCAGAAGATACGAAAGAGTCCCATCCAAACAGCAGAAGAAACATAGCAAACGAAACGCGCAAGCTCACTCGTCCGCCCGCGACCGCGACCGCGACCTCGCACGGGGCACCACCGCGAGCAGATCCAACATCGAGCCCGACGCGGACTGCGACAGCCGATGGAACGCCCGCGTCCCATGGCCCGCCGGCGCGAGCAGGTCCGGGGACGCGACGCGCGGCGAGGACGCTGCCGACGCCGAGCCCGTGCGCGAATGCCCGCGTGTGGGCGTGGCGTGGGTGATGTCGAGTTGGGCGGGGGGAGGTGCGAGTGCGAGTGCGAGTGCGAGCGGAGGCGCGTCGAGCTGCGCGAGTGGAAGAGCGACATGAACCCGAACCGCCGGCGGGGCGTGTCTGCGCCGTCTGTCCCTGGGGAACTTACGGGGCTCGCGGGGCTGCGGGGGNCTGGGCGAGGGTGTGGACGTCTGCGAGCTTTGGATGCGGACTGTCGGGCGCGGGACAGGTGATGCAGGTGCAGGCGGAGGCGAGGGGGACGCAGACGAAGGTGCAAGCGCGCTAGGCGCAGGCGCATGTGCAGGTGAGGCAGCCGTCATCACAGGAGAGCTGGGAGACGAAGGGCTCAGCACGGGCGAGCTCGGCAGAGGGACGTTAGCCGGCGAGTCGGGGTAGATGTGCAAGTTTGGCGTGCTCATCGCTGCCTCGTACGACGGTGCCGCGTCGGGATAGAGCGCGCTCCACGGCGGGAGGTGGCTCGTGCTTGGGAGAGACGACGGGAGGACCTGAGGGGATGCCGAGCCGACAGGGCTCTGCTGCCGACTCGCAGATGGTTCCTCCAGCTGGACGGGCGAAGCGGGCGGGGAATAGGCAGTGATATTCGGGTCGCCGTCCACTGGGCTGTTGTCCGCCGTACGGGTCTCGGACGCATTCTCGTCGACGGGCGATATAACCGTTATCGGCACCGTGGCCGTGTCGTCGTCCTCGAGCTCGGTGGCACCTCTGTACGAAGGAAGATAAGATCAGCTGCTCGTTCTGGCTCGTGATGATGAATGGTGCCAAGCGAAACACATGTCTGAGAGCGTAATCGATAAATAGAGCTCCTCGTAACAGGATATGCGCTCTGGAGCCTGAACACCTGGAGTCCGAGAATGATTGTGGAATGGGACAAGGGGACGAGAGGACGCACCTGTCGATGACTACCTCGGACTCGCCAGGTTCCTGAGTGTACATGGGCAGGGTCCGCGTCGACCCAAGGCTATTGCTGCGCCGCGCTTGTCCGGATCGTGGAGCTCGAGCGTGAGCATCCCCACTACCGTTCGTGGCGGTAGCAGGACGCGGATTGCGAGAGCTGCCTGCAGACTGAGACCCGGTCGATTGCGTAGACCCACCGGCTGTGATACCGCTCGTCCTGGAGCTGCCGCTACTACTGCTCTGTCCTGCAGCTGCAGCAGATGCAGCACGCCCACGGCTCTGAGCAGCAGAGCGAGAGCTCCCGGCCGCCAAGAGCTCCTCCGCCGTGAGAACGCGCGCCTGCCCCGAGCGCACCTTCACTGCCTGGAGGGTGCGGACGGGGATGCCCGTCCTGAGGACCTCGTCCGCCGTGACGCGTACGAGCCGCGGATTCGGCGCTGAGCGCGTGCTGCTGGCGTGCGCCCTCGGGGCCGGGCGCACAGCGGGCTTGGGCGCGGGGGGCTTGGGAGGGGGCCGTGCGACGGTGAGGCCGGGCCCGAGGAGGTCCTCGATGGTGAGTACGCGCGGGGCATTGGTGTTCTTGGACTGCTTGTGCGGGCGGGCGGGGGTGAGGCTGGTGCCGAGGAGCTGGTCGGCGGTGAGGGTGATCACACGAGGTCTGCTGGGCCCGGCTGAGGAGGACGAGGACATGGGTGTCGCCGATCTATCGATGGTGGGTTGGTAGTGAGATGAAGTTGGGGAGTGTCCGGGGAGATGATGGCGAGACGGTCGTCGAGAGCGATGGTAGGAGATGACAGCAGAGGAGAGTGGGGGAGAGTGGGAGAGAGTGGGGAGAGTTGGAAGTGGAGAAGGAGGAGGGAGGACGGGAAGGAGACGGGAGAGGGTTGAGGGAGGAGGACTGGATTGGGTGAGCAGGGTGTGCCAAGCACGGCGCCTTTCTCAATTACTTGCTCAAATCACGCTCTCGGCCCGGCCGCCCCCCAGGCACCCGATTCTCTCAGATCAAACACGCGAGATTGCATGGTCGATCGTCCACCACTGCCCCGCCAAGCTGTGCTCCCGAAGACAGCACACTCGACAGTCTCTGTCAATGAATGGCGGACGCTTCGTATTGCGCAGTGTCGGGGAAAGACACCACTCTATAACCTGGACAAAACGTACCACTTGAAGCCTAACCTACGACCTGCAGGAGGGTAGAGAATAGACCATCGGGAAAAAGTTTAGCAGCAAAAGAAAGGGCCCAACCGGGAATTGAACCCGGGACCTCGCGCAAGCTGGGAACGACCCGAAGCGCGAATCATACGACTAGACCATTGGGCCGTGGCAAAACCTCCACTACAAAGAGCTAGATACATTAACGCATTCCTTCGGGCTGTTGTGAATTCATGGAATGAGCAGTGCCGTCGTGTCCTCTTGAATCTCCCAAAGTTCCAAATCCTCTTGCACTAGTTCCGCCATCATCTCCGTCTACCTCCTCGTCTCTCCTCCTCGCATGGCATGAGACCCGTCTCTTCTCTGTCCACTTTCTTTCTTACTGCTGGTACATGTCTTGCTGAAGTCCTCTCTCTTCGTCCGGCGTCTGGAAAGGCTCTCTCTACTCATGTCAATCCCGTGCCGGATGGACGCCTCTTCGGCGGAAACGAGGACCTCGAGCTCCTCGACATAGTCCTCGTCGCCTCTGTCGATGGCAAGCTCCATGCTCTGAACAGAACCTCTGGGGCATCACTATGGTCTATGGCCCCGTCATCCTCTGACTCTACCCCCTCTCCCTCTGCCTTCGGACCTCTCGTGCGCACTCAGCACCCCGACCTCGACCCCGATCTCACCGACGAAGACGACCCCACGCAGGAGATCTATGTGGTTGAGCCCCAGTCTGGGGAAATCTATGTGATGTCTTCGCCGGACAGCCCTCTCCAGCGACTTCCGTTCTCTATGCCACAGCTGGTCGAGATGTCTCCATTCAGCTTCTCTGGAGACGAAGACAGGAGAGTCTTCGTCGGCAAGAAGGAGACCTCTTTGGTGCTGATAGAGCTCGAGACCGGAAGGATCAAGGCGACTGTGGACTCAGAGTGCCCTTGGGAGCCGTTTGAGGACCTTGCTCAGTCGGCTAACAAGGTGGATCTAGACGAGCTCGAGAACACAGAATCCACGGAGGACCCATTCACACCTAACGAAGTATTCATAGGCCGTACAGGTGCGTCTACGTGCTGCCTGCGAGAATCGGCCCACGCTGGAGATGAGAGGTTGCCACCTGCGATGCTGAACGAACATCGCAGAAATATCCTAAGCGACCGACCATCTCCATCAGTGTACCGTTTACCCGCCACATATACTGTAACACTGCGCAGTGGTACTCAAATCATCTGTTTCAGATTACCACATATCCATCCATACCCGCCCTGCCAGGCCTTCCGAAGGCCGCCCCCATGTCCAGAAATTGACGTTCTCCACGTATGGGCCTAATAAGCAAGACCATGGTCTGCAGGAACTATACCACCGCACTGCCGACAACACATATATCCAATCACTTCCTACAGGGAAGATAATCTCGTTCAAGACAGCCACGCCGGAGCCCTCAGACACCCCCTCGACTGCGCATCCTCTTTGGTACCAAGTCTTCTCCAACCCGATGTAGGTCCAGCACCGCCCACTGTGGCACACCTTTGTAGCTATAACTAAGGCCTCTTTTCAGCGTTGCCACATTCGACGTCCTGCGATCGCCGAAGCGTGCTCAGCCTTTCGTTCTGCTCCAACCCCAGCCACGACTGCAGGACATTTTGCCATCCGTTGACCTCGCCGATGCTGCCAAGCATAACCGTTTACCGAACCTCGACGCTGCATACGTCGGGCTCGTGGAGGAGTCAGGCTCCTTGTTCGCCATGAGCCCAGACCGGTTCCCTCTCGTCGTGTTTGGCGATGCAAATCTCGACAACCCACGGAGCAGACGCTTGCTCGACCCTCCTCCGGGTACCGTAGTAGACCCCGTATACGACGGTAGCAAGGATTTCCCGCCCGAGGTCGACAGGGTCAGGCGCATTGCGAAGGAGCGGAAGCTTCGGGAAACGTGCAAGAACGGCTCGACGGACATCCGCTGCCTCACCGGCGTGCGCAAGCTTGGATCCGACAGCCAGTCGAGGATCAGCAGGCTGCTTGACGGCGCACCGTCTGTCGCGCCCCCACCGAGCTTCAACGACAACGTCCCGTGGGTGCCACAGCCCCGAGATACTCCCGTCACGGACGTACCGCCCACGGAGCCCACCAGCAACACTTCGATGCGCCCACCGCTCGGCTGGGAGGGCGCGTCTCAGAATCCCGGACATACCACTCCGGCTGTCGCGCTGCTCGGCACAAGCCCCTCGACGCAGGCCGCCTCCGCATTCGCGCTGTGCGCCATCGCGCTCCTGCTGTGGATGTCTGCCCGCAAGTTCCTCGGGCTGAGCGCTCCATCGGTTGCCCAGGTCCCGGCTGCTGTCTCCGCGGCCCCGCAGGACGGTGAGAAATTCGCTGCAGGCGCAATGCATCCGGAGGCACGGGCGGACACGTCAGAGCACGATCCCGGAGCTTCGAATGGCCACGTCGAGAGCTCCACGGAGGCTCTGGCTCCCACGCACCCTGCCAAATCCCATCCGGCGCAGGCGAGGAAAGTCCTCTTTGCGCCCGAGGCTCTAGAGCCTTCGCCTGCGGCCGCTGACAAGGTGGCGAACGGCGCAAATGAGACGAATGACGCAAACGATGTAGCGCCGGACGGAGAGGATACGGAGAAGGAGGGCGATGTCCTTGATACACCCGGGAAGCGCAAGGGCATTAGGCGGAAGCGGGGCAAGAAGAAGAAAGGCAATGTCACGATTGCGATCCCAGCAGATGAGGCGGTAGGTGAGGAGAAGGCAGAGGTGCAACAGCCCAACGGGACTGCGCAAGACACGCAGAAGGAGCCTGTATCGTCAATAGTACTAGCGCCGTCTCCGCCAGCATCGACTGTTCCAACACTGGTAGTATCTGACAACGTGCTAGGTAAGTCACCCAGGTGATGTTGCACTGGCCGCGCGCTGACCTATACCTCCACAGGCATGGGATCTCATGGCACAGTGGTCTTCAAGGGCTCATTACAGGGCCGGGCTGTGGCCGTCAAGCGTATGCTGGCGGATTTCGTCACGCTTGCCTCGCGCGAAGTCAACGTGCTGCAAGAGTCGGACGACCACCCCAACGTCATCCGATACTACTACCAAGAGGCGCACGCGAACTTCCTCTATATCGCGCTCGAGCTCTGCCCCGCCTCGCTCGCAGACATCATCGAGCGGCCAGACCAGTTCCGGGACATCGTCGTTGCGTTCGAGCCGAAGCGCGCGTTGCGGCAGATCACGTCTGGCCTGCGCCACCTGCACGCGCTCAAGATCATCCACCGCGACATCAAGCCGCAGAACATCCTCATCTCGTACGCCAAGAAGGGCGTCGGCGAGAACGCGGGCCACCGCATGCTCATCTCGGACTTTGGTCTGTGCAAGAAACTCGAGTATGACCAGACGAGCTTCCTGCCCACCGCGCACGGCTCGATGGCCGCGGGGACTGTCGGCTGGCGCGCACCCGAGATCCTGCGTGGCGAAGTGAAGCTCGACGACTCGGGCTCGGACGAGTCGCAGTCCTCACGAGGAAGTGTGGGGACGCCAACTATAGGGACGCCGATGGGTAAGCCGACGCGCCTGACAAAGTCCGTCGACATCTTCGCGCTTGGGTGCCTGTACTACTACGTGCTCACGAACGGGCTGCACCCGTTCGGCGACCGGTTCGAGCGCGAGTTCAACATTCTCAAGAACGCGAAGAATTTGGAGGGCTTGGAGCGGTTCGGCGAGGAGGGCGCGGAGGGCGTCGATCTCATCACTCGGATGCTCAGTCCGGAGGCGTACGACAGGTATGCGGTAACACCTTGAGTACTTGGAGAGAAAGCTCATCAAGCGTTTGTTCACAGGCCAGACACGACGAGCTGTCTGCTGCACCCGTACTTCTGGGACGCGGGGAAGCGGCTCACGTTCCTCCAAGACGCATCGGACAGGTTCGAGATCATGTGCCGAGACCCCAAGGACGCGAACCTCGTCGCGCTCGAAAGGGGCGCGCACGACGTGGTCGGCGCGGACTGGCACGCGCGCCTGGACAAGCTGTTCATCGAGAACTTGGGCAAGTTCCGGAAGTACGACGGGAAGTCCGTGCAGGACCTGCTGCGCGCGCTGCGGAACAAGGTGCGTCCACGTACGCTCTGTCGTGTGCGGGGGGTGCTAACGTGTCCTGCTCGCTGCGTTGCAGAAACATCATTACCAGGATTTGCCGGACAATGTGAAGCGGCTGCTTGGGACGATGCCTGAGGGTTTCCTTGCGTACTTCACACGACGTTTCCCTCGGCTGTTCCTCCACGTCCACGGCGTCATCTCTTCGTCTCCACTGCGCTCTGAGTCGATGTTCCGCACATACTACGAGCTCAGCGAGTAGAGTTCCGCACCGCCATTCCATCCATTCGCTTGCCCTTCCCTCCCCCCTCCCGTCGTCATAAGCCCCTCACATCATCGTTCGTCGCAATATCCCCACATCATCGTTCAGGATCTAGGACTGCATTTCCCCTCCCTCCCTCCCTCTCCCTCTCTCCCTCTCTCACTGGTTCTCGCACATCTAGCTAGTATCTACCCGGCCCGGTTGTTTATTCGTCACTGTATCTGTACCATTTTGCATCATCGCCGCTGTGCTGTTATCTTGGTCCAATCCCCCAAATCAATCCCCCCTGGAAGCTAACAACGATTACTGTAATTTTTNGTGTTCGTGCCGCCGCATGGAAAAATGTATATCTTGGTTCGAAGAGTTGAGAGAGCGCTATCTAGAGACTTCTTGTCGTATGCCTTCGTATGCGCGTACTAGTCACGACATGGCAGAGTAGGCGTCCACAAAGTCCGAATGGAACGGAGAAGAATCGCGAGCGCTTGCAGTCACCAGTGGTTTTGCAACTCTTGCAAGTTGCTACCCAAGTTGCTCTTCTCTCCATCTCTCTGCTGTCTCTTGCACGCTCTTGGCCTAACCCTGTCAACCACCTGGTCGAAAATGCCCGACATACCCGTGGGCGCGCAGATATTCGACCTTGCGTTCCACCCAAACCGGCCCATCGTAGTCACCGGCCTCCTCACCGGGCATGTCAAGGCGTTCGGATACGACGAGCAGGGCAGCCATGAAGCGAAGTTCTCGCTGCGCCCTTCTAAGCGGTCTTGTAGGACGCTCGCGATGAGCGAGGATGGCGCGCACATATGGGCAGGGGGCAAGGCGAAAGCCATCCAGTGAGTACGAGCATCCTACTGTACCAGTTGATCGAGCTCAAGGGCATGGCCGTAGCACGATCGACGTAGGCACTGGGGAAGTCGTTGACACTCGCGCGGGTGCTCACGAGTGAGTGTGCGCGTTGTTGGAGTGTACCGTTGAGCAGCTTGGCTGAACTGGACAGTGGCTGGAAGCGCCCCCATCAACCGTATGAAGCGACTGCTGCCGAACCTGCTTGCTTCGGGAGATGATGACGGGGTTATCAAGGTGCGTTCTGTTCGAGCTGGATATATCTGCTGCATAACTTGCTAAAGACACACAACACGATAGCTGTGGGACCCGCGGAAGCCCGACGCAGTACGGAAATACACTCAACATTTCGACTTCATATCAGACTTTCTGTGGATGGATGACAAGAAACAGCTGGTTGCAACTAGGTACTTCTTTCCTCTCTCAATGTTGTCACGGATGGTTAATGTCCAACAGTGGGGATGGTACGCTCTCTGTCATGGACGTCCGCTCAAAGAAGATGGAGCCTGTCGCTCAGTCAGAAGACCAAGAAGACGAACTCTTGTCAATACTCTCCATAAAGGGGTACGATTACCCAATACCTCAGCGCGTATGGCATCCTTATGAAGCTATGTTTCTAGTGGTCAGAAAATCGTTGTTGGGACCCAACTGGGCGTCTTGTCAATATTCAACCGCAAGAGCGGTTGGGGAGACTGTGTGGACCGGATACCTGGGTACGCACGGTCTCAAGTGTGCTTATGGTCTACATCTTGTTGCTCACAATGTGCACCAGACACCCGCAGTCCATCGACGCGCTCTGCGCGATCCCATCGCACTACCCCAACGCGCACTCAACCATCCTGACGGGCTCGTCCGATGGACTTTTGCGTGCCGTTCAGCTGCTGCCAACAAAACTGCTCGGGGTCGTGGCCGACCACGGAGAGTTCCCAATCGAGCGCATCGCAGTGGACATGAATGGCGAGGGCCGTTGGGTCGGTAGCGCGGGTCATGAAGAAGTCCTAAGAATGACGGATCTCAAGGAAGTCTTCGAGGACGACGACGACGCAGAAGAGGATGGTAGCGACGACGGAGAATCTGACGACATGCAGAGCAAGGACAATGCCTCTGACGAAGAGGACAATGATGCGCCGGGACACAAAGTTTCCGCAGAGACGACGACGCGCGACCCGGAAGAAAAGGCGTCGCTAGATGAGGAGGCTCACAACGAGGGGCACCCATCAAGCGACGAGGAAGACGCGGCAGAAGAACGCAAGAAGCGTAAACGGAAGAAGGAAAAGGATCCCTTGAACGCTATGAAGCGCAAGAAGGGGAAGAACGAGCTGGAAGCAGAACCGGCCTTCTTCGCAGATCTGTAGTTCCGTGTGTAGCAGTGAACTCCTTACGGATACTCGTGGACGAGCCATGACCTCTTTCATGCCTCTGTCGAGTCTGAATTCTGAAGGTTGAGGCGTGCCTCTGCGCGTCGTATGGCGCTTATGCAGAACAGAACCTTGCTTGTCTTCCGACAACGTGCTGATTTGCTTTGGACGACGTCTCATAATGTTTACTTGAATACCCCGTAGGTCCTAGCACAGTCAACAGTCAAGGTTCTACTGTTGAAAAAGACGACGAAGACATATATAGCTCGAGTCGAGCTCAACCTACATCAGCTTCGGCATTCGTACGTCAGGTTCTAGCGCTTCAAATTCATCCTTAGGGCCGCGAGTGATCGTTTCTCAGCATGTGTGTGGTATGGTATGTGTTTTTTTTCCCGATGATGGTACAATTCAGAATATGCCGTGCTTTGCGTTGTTGGAACGTATGCACACGACAAACTCGTCAGGGGACAGTTGAGTACACTCGAGCTCGACGTGCACTGATCACTCTGCGTCGTGCGACATGCTCTTCTCCATCACGTACTGGCGTTGCATCGGTATTTTGAATGCTAGCCTATCATCTCGAGTGTAGCAGTATGCGTTATGCATGCTCCCTCGATGGTCGGACACACGAGGGTCCGATCTGAGATCGCAGCGTTGAGCAGTGCCACCGAGTCGCATGACTCTGCATTTCCCGCCGCCACTGTGCGTCGGGAAAGGCAGACACCGGACGCCGTGCACTACAGCGGCATGTGTCTCCGTCAACCCAGGACTTGATACTACCATGTCTTCTTGACTCTACGCCAGCGCCACGGCCTTTCGAGAGAGTACTTATAGCATATAGCGTCGGTCGGTTTCCTGAAGGTCAACAGCCCTTCGACGTACCACGGTAAAGATGGACACATCACCCACATTCCCTCCCCCGGAACCATACGACTTACCGACATGCCACCCGAGGAAACTGGTCCCTCTAGAGCCACCTGCCATAGACGAGCTTCCAGCACTGCCATCTCCGCCGAGGAAGTCGCTTCTTGATGCATGGTTCACTGCATCTACCCACCTCATCCCCGCTGCGTTTCCTCGAACGACTCCAAACATCCCTTTGCCGGCTTTGCCGAAATGGTCTGCGAACAAGGACGAGTTCAAGGCGTCGGTCGCGAAGACGGTGAAAGAGATCTTGTCGGTCAAGGAGAAGCAGTGGCGAGGTGAAATGGACGACCTCCCACTGGGCCGCAAGCCCATGTGGAACTGCGTCAACCGATATGTCCGCACGCAGGGCCGGGCTCAGGGTGTAAGAAACCTCGGCGTAACCCTGTTCTTTGCTCACGCCAACGGCTTCCCGAAGGAGGTCGGCGTCCCAACATGTTCCGCAGGTGGCTTTGACGCTGAAACGTAGTTCTCCAACAGATCTGGGAACCTACTCTGCAACGTCTCATCTCGGACTTTGAGAGTAAGGCGGCGTACAATGTCACTGAAGTCTGGCTCTGGGAGGCCAGGAATCATGGTGATTCCGCTCTTGTCAACAAGGATCAGCTCGATGGCATTTGTAAGTGGATGGAGCGTAGGATACGTTCAGGGGTCGCTGATTACTGACTGGTATTCGTAGACGATTGGAGAGACAACACCCGGGATATACTGCATTTCCTATTGCACTATCTCCCCGCTTCTGCATCTTCGAGTCCCCTCCCAACGCACTTGCCACGGCTCCCAGATGCAGAGGCGGAAGCCCGTCTGGCACACGGGTTGACCGGACGCAGCATGGTGTACGTTGGGCACTCCTTCGGTGCCTGCTCCACGTACGTACTGCCTGTCATACATCGCGAGTTTGGTCAAGGTGCTCACTATCTATTCATAGCGTGCGGGCGGCCATCGCGCATCCTGTCTTATTCAAATCCATCGTACTGGTGGATGCGATGATTCTTCCTACAAGCGGGAAGCTTGTGACCAGTCCATCGACCGTGAACTACGTCGTGGGTGCCGTTCAGCGCCGTGACAGCTGGTCCTCCAGGTACGCTATCCCTCCAGCGAGTATCATCCCTTTCAGTCTAAGCATTGCTCTCTATCTCGCAGGGAAGAGGCGCGCCGGCAGTTCGCCGCGTCGCCTTTCTTCAAGGTCTGGGACCCTGCTGTGCTCGATATCTACATCGAATGTGGGCTTTACGAGACTAGCGATGGCCAGGTGAAGCTGAAGATGCCTGGGATCCAGGAGGCCGTGTGTTTCGCAGAGAACCACGCTCCTTACGAGACGTTCGAGCTGCTCGCAGGCCTTGACGAGCGAATCGAACTCCGCTGGCTAGTGGCTGGGAAGCTGCCCCCACCGTAAGTCCTTGGATGGCTTTCTCGCGGTTCATAGACCGCAAAAAGCCGCTGTTTGGGGGGATGGACGCTGATATGCTACGCGCAACGTAGGGATCACCAGCTGCGTAGGCTGACGGTTTGGAGGCGCCCAATGAATTCGTCGCACGTCCGCATGTTCTCAGCAGGGCATCTGATTGCACAGGAGGCTCCTGGGGACTTAGGTGGGTATACACACGAGCCCTCGGTATCGATTCTCATTGCTAACGGGATTCTACAGCCAAGGAGATTCACGACTTCTTGAACAGTAGGTACGGATCGCAGAAGGCGTCCCTCTAGAATCTCAGTACATAGGCTCTTGTAAATAGATACACTATCATGCGATCGCTCAGAAAGGAAGGAATTTGGTCTAACAGCTTGGCGGGGACGTGCGGAACTTGTGGGCGGCATATACTCACAAGGGCAAGCAGGAGGTATACCAGAGTCCATCGTACCGAACAGTATAACCATTTACGACGTTTCTGGTGGGGTGAGCGATCCACGAACAGTGATCACTGAAGGGCTCACACCAGCTCATATGTACCCAGCACTTGCGCATGGACTCGGAGAGGTGTTCACCATAGTCCGATGCTTGCCATTGCCAAGTGGTCGGCCGACAGCGATTGCGACGCTGTGGGGATCAGACGCTAATCAGATAAGATGACGCAACATCAGAATAGAATATCAGATAAGATTAGATTGACGGACGCAAATGATCATCCGACGTCGCGTCCCTCACCAACGCCTTCCGTTCTCTTTGCGCTCCCACCTTCGTCCATGGCACTGTGCCAGACATTGAATATCCTAATATCTTTGTATGCTTCCTGTATGCTCCGTAACATCTATGCACGTAACCGATCTACGCGTCTGAGGCACGCAGGCGCAATGGCTTGACTCCACGCTTGTGCATTATGCCTTCTCCGGTGCAAACTTGAAGGCAAGTCGACCTGCTCTCTAACTCGAACGCGGGATCGTTACGAGAAATTGTTCAACCGGCTGCGTGAATACTTGGCATACGTCTTCCCCAACTTCCTCAAAAAATCCAGGGTTCCCTTCCCGTTTACCCGCATGCTATAATGCGACGCTGCTATGCTGAACGTGCACGCCGTCTCCCACCTTTCTTCCCTCGAGTAGCCCGCTCTTGTCTCCATACTTCAAACGACCCTCTTGAGAGCCATAACGCGTTGAGATATGGCCGAGATCCACGCAGACGGTGGACCCCTGCCCCCCATTCCTGACGACTTGACGATTCCACAGTTCCTCTTCGACTCGCACCACCCCTCACGACCTGTTCTAAGGCAGCCTCAACCATGGCTTATAGAAGAGTTGACGGGTAGAGAGATTGGTTCCGACGAGGTGCGCGATCATGAGTGTCGTATGGACCTCGGACACTGACATCACGCTATGTAGTTGCGTGCACGGACTTTCAGCCTGGCGAATGCGTTGAGGATACGATACGAAATAGGTATGTCGACCTCTATCATTGCATGCGTACTGCTTATTGATCTTCTTGCAGGGGAAGATGATGTCGGTACGTACCTCCGACTGGGACTACCGATCGATTGAAGCAAACGTCTCGCAGTTTGTATTTTCGGGCCCAATCATATCGGTACGTTATCGCTGCAGTCATTGCTCGTCCCTATGGTCTGACGTTGGCTTAGACTATCCGGTTGTCATATGGTACGTTACGACAAACAAGTGCACATATGACAATGTGATGGTCTAATTACGACTATCAGGGCTGTCCACAGACTAGGCGGAATCATCACAGGAGCGAACCCAGCATATACCGCGGACGAGCTCGTCTATCAACTGACCACCACAAAAGCACGCATCCTCGTCTCGCACCCGGGCTCGTTGCCTGTTGCACTCGAGGCTGCGCACAAGGCAGGACTACCAGCGGACCGCGTCGTGGTGTTCGAGCCTGTACCCAGCGCGAACAACACGACTGTCGAAGAGCTCGTCGTGCAAGGACTGCAGCACACCCAGCGGTTTGTCGAGAGGCGACTGCAGCCTGGCGAGGGTAAGCGTAAGCTCGCGTTCTTAAGCTTCAGCAGTGGTACCACTGGCAGACCGAAGGTAAGAGAGACGATCATGTCCGTTCCGTTGTCTTGGGCTGAAGTCAGGTCGTCAATGGGTTAGGCGGTCATGATCCCTCACCATTCCATGATTGCGAATATCATACAAATCGCACATCGAACCCAGGCGAAGGATGAGAGCAGGCCGCTGGACTTGCAACGATTCAAGCCCGGGAGCAGAGTTCTAGCTGGTGAGTTCAGTCTGGACGCAGATCCGCCACCGGGTGGCTGATGTATTGTGCCCTAGTTCTACCATTCTATCGTGAGTCAATCGTCAAGGTGGACGACGCATTGTGTACTGACGTGTGACTGGAGACATATACGGTCTTCTGATTGTGCTGCATTCTAGCTTGTTCATCGGGGTGAGTGACATAGGTGTCCACGGTCCACGTTGTGAGTTATTGATGCTGACTTCGTCTGTCTTCCAGACGACTGTTGTGGTCGTACAGAAGTTCCACTTTGAGCAGTTCCTTGATAGTATCCAGCGATACCGCATCACTCACCTCTAGTCCGTTCCCTCCGCTCCTCCTCACCACTCTCACTGCTGACGGCGCGTCTGACTGGCGTGCAGTGTCGTTCCCCCGATGGTAGTGCTCCTGTGCAAGCATCCAGCAGTGCAGAAGTACGACCTCAGCTCCGTGCGAATGCTCATCTGCGGCGCTGCTCCCCTCAGCTCGGAGCTTATGACCCAGCTCATCGCGCTTCTACCCGATGCTTGGATTGGACAGCTCTATGGTGGTTATACTTGCACTGGAAGTACGACGTCGGTCACTGATTTGGACTTCAGGTATGACGGAGCTATGTACGATCGTGACGTTCCCGCAGATGGACAAGCGAATCGGCACGATAGGCAGCGGCGGCGTGTTGCTGCCTGGCTGCATCGCTCGTGTTGTGAAGCCCGATGGGTCACTGGCCAAACTCGGGGAAGCGGGGGNAGCTCGTCGTCACCAGCCCGAGCGTGTCACTCGGATATTTGAACAATGCAGAGGCGTACGTACCGTCTTCACAACATATTGAACGCCTTTCGTGGTGCTCAACAACTTCTTGCAGAACTGCGGAAACGTTCAAGGACGGCTGGGTCGTCACCGGAGACGAGGTGTACTTCAACGAACGCAAGGAGATCTTCGTCGTTGATCGCATCAAGGTACCCTCCCTCATGTTTCTCGCACTTCTCTCCGTAGCTAACCATACGTCTTCATCATGTAGGAATTGATCAAAGTACGCGGGTTTCAAGTCCCACCTGCCGAGCTAGAGGGACACCTCCTCGACCATCCCGACGTGGGCGACGTCTGCGTCGTCGGCATCCCGGACGAGTACAGCGGTGAGCTCCCGTTCGCGTTCGTCGTTCCCAGTGCGGCAGCCCAGGCACGCATCGACGCCGACAAGGCTGCCGCTGACGATGTGCGCAAGGCGATCATGAAGGTGAGCACCGAGTCACATACGTGGTGGAATCGAAGCTTGAGCTAACGTGTGCTTTGATCTCGCGTAGCATGTTGCGGACCACAAAGCGAACTACAAACATCTTGCTGGAGTCGAGTTCATCGACGTGATACCGAAAAACCCGAGCGGGAAGCTGCTGAGGCGGACTCTACGCGATCGCGCGAAGGGCCTGCGTGAGAGCGGGAAGTTGACGTTCAGTGTCCGCGCGAAGCTATAGATGGCGGGCGTGCACCTGTACATTCGTTTGCGATGTATGTGATCCATGTGTAGAGCTGGGCTGCAACCGGTGTCGACATCTTAGATGGCCCCGTTATCGCTTGGGCGGGTAGAGACGTGTGTCGTTTAGAGTGATCGGGATATCATAGTTGTTAGTGATGCCTGGGCCTGGGGTTATCCATGCAGTCTACTCTGAGGGTTACTCGATACTCAAGTACTCACGCACTATAGGCTGGCGTGAGCGGTTGAGAATGAGTTGTACCAAGCCGGCGCTTGTCTCAAAGATTCGAGGTCCGACATTCCCACGGGGGTCCTCTGCGCATCCCCGAGACCTGCCAGGACCATTTACTGTCCTTAAGCTTCAGTGGCTAAGTAACTGAGATATCGTACTGTATCGTCGTTACTCTGGAGCGGTATTCCTCGACAGAAGCGGGGTCGCCAAATCTCTCAAAGAACAGGAAATCTCAACGGTTACAAGAGGAACTTGAAGATGCGGACTGTCCTCGGTGCCAGTGCAGAACCTGCAGCTGCCGCGTGTCGACTTGCTCTCTGCGAAGAGTATCAACGACCTTCTTCAGGGAATCTACTGCGCGTTGGAAGGTGAGGATATTCACCATATGCGTGTTTGCGTGACGCGTTCTGATACAAAGTCAGTCCACCGTGCAATGGTGAGCAAACGCAGAGTCTTACACCCCTGCTGACGCGGACATCCTAGCCCCAGGAGTGGGGGAGAACGAAAGAACCAATGTCTCATTGTTGATCTAGATCACCCTGCAAGACTGGCGGCGGAGGAAGGTCCTGATATCATGCTGAAAAGACTGCACTGTCGACTAGTGAGTGCCTATGATCCCTTGCGTTGGAACTGCGTAACAGTGATCGTCTGTACAGCGGATTCCTTCGTACGTTGCGCGAGTTGTGTGTGGCGGCGCTGTACATTGCGACCCACACACACTACATTGGTTCAGGCAGATGCCGCTACTCAATCTCATGGCTAAGGGGCTCTATTTCCAGATGCAAAATGAAGAACGATATAAAAGGTACAACGACCTCCCAGGTACCATACATGGCGTCAAACCCCCTCAAGGTAAGGACCTCTATGACCTGCAGGATAAGGCTGCCGCAATGCCCTTCGACTATCGCTGGGAGTATGACGCGGAATCTATCTTCTGGACGATGTACGGCGCTTTGCTTCGCGTCACCCCGGTTGAGTTCACGGAGCCGCCTGACGACACTACTGTGACGGCGCTCGGTGAAATCTGGAAGGTATTCCAGGGACATGCCATTCCGGGGAAACCCAAGATCGTGGATACCAGGAACGCGCTGCTTTCGGATCGTCAGACACTGCGCAGTGCATTCCCTCCCGTCATGGAGCCAGTTGCCGACCTTCTCCTTCGCATCGTCCCCCATGTCCTCCCTCCATACCCTTCGATGGACCAGTTGCCTCCGTACGACGATCACTTTCACGAGGCCATGCAGCGTTTGATCTTGGAATATTTGGTCGACAACCGACGCGAGCCGATCCCTCTCGAGCCCCAAGTGCTCCGCAAAGCGAACTACCCTGGTGTTCGTATCGGGGACTGTGGAACAGACAGGTCTCTTCATCCTGCGGGTTCCTTCTCTGCAGCTCGGAGCAGCTCAGGCTTGCGCGGTGAGAAGCGTTCCCTGTATTCGGACGATGATCGAGGCGCGACTACGCTGATGAAGCAGCCTAAGCGCGGCAAATATATCGTCAGAAACTGACCTACCACCTCATTGCGGGATTCTGCACTACCACCTCGTCAATCTCCAAACTCGCCGGGATGCCTTGTCCCCCTCCACGATGTCATCCTCTGAGATGTCGCCCTCCGGTCGCAGGCAGGCTTACGCAACAGGCTGCTAGCCAGCTCGGCCTCCGAAGGGGTTGGTTTATATACCACGCTGACCCCCGCTGCCCTCATCTCGTCGAGATCTCCGATTGCTAATCTATTGTATGTCATCACTCCGAGTCGTTAGTTCAGAGGAGATACTACGGTATGTTGTATTCAGTGATATTTTGGGCGTCCATAGTCATGACAACGCACGAACCCATGATGGTCGTAGCAAGTTGACTCGGACGTAGTGAGAGATTCACTTGAACGCTTTGGCATCTCGTAAGCACATGGTTAGACAAAGAACATTGGGCGCCTAGTTTGTGGCTTGCAGAGGCTAACGCGAACGACCATCATCCTAACATTTTCCTCATCAGCGGCGAGGTCGTCGAAACTTTCGTGGACGTTGAACCGTCGCTGCGAAGAACATCAGTACAACGCCAAGGACTCGGAGCAGGATGCTGTGGACCGGCCTCGCAGACACCGCCGTGGAGTTGCTCGCTGCGAAGAGCGTGAATGACCTCCTCGAGGTAATCTACGATGCTTTGGAAGGTGCGCATCTCGCATATTGAGTAAATATTCGAACTCGTCTCAGGTGGTATGAATATAGTGCATCGGACAATCGCGAACAGAGGTCATAGCTTGAACCTGGATGTGGGCATGCCGAACGTCTTGATGAATCCTTTGACTAGCCTTCATTCCGAACAATCCGAGCAGGACATACTGCGAGATTGTCCACCACTGATCGATGAGGTCGTGGCCGGTGGAGATGCGAGGTCGGTAAACTATCATTGTACGTGGATCAGGCTCTGTTGACATCTCTCGTCCAGAAACTCGAACGAGCGAATGGTTCGATGTTTCATAGTCGATCTCGAACATACTCTCGACCTGACAGCAGGAGCCTACGCTAATGGTGTAGAAGTGCAGTTGTATCGCCGACCAGTAAATACTTTTCACCCCTTCTGTTGGAACTATGTGGTAATCGCATGTCTAGGGAGCTCCCTTTAACACCGCCCGAGCCGTTTGTGGAAGTCGCGTGCATTGCAATCCGAGCACGCTGTACTGGCTCAGACAGATGCCGCTACTCGACGGCGACGCGAAGAGCCTCTACATCAAGATGCATGGAGAAGAACGATATAACAAGTATAACGACCATCTGGGCTTCATCCATGGCGGAAAACCTCCTAAGGGTCAAGACCTCTGCGAGCTATACGAGAAGGCCGAAGCAATGCCTTTCTATGACCGCTGGGAATACGGTGCTGAGTCTATTTTCTGGTCGATGCTTGGCGCTTTGCTTCGCGTCACTCCAGTCGGATTTGAGGAGATGCCGACGGACACCTCTGCTAACAACCTCAACAAGACCTGGAGAATCCTGTGCGACTTTGTTCTTCCTGAAGAGGATACCTGCGAGGATAGTAGGAACACCTTGTTGTCGGTGGTGTACCAGAAGCGACTCATCAAATCGTTCCCCTCTGTCATGAAACCTGTCGCCCTCCTTCTCGTTGACATCATCTTCCATGTCCTCCCTCCGTACCCGTTGATGGACGAGTTGCCTACTCATCACGATCATCTTCACGGGGCGATACAGCGCCTGATCTTGCAATACCTTGTCAACAATCGCGACAACCCAATTGTGCTCGAGCCCCGCAAGCTCCGAGCGGGGACGTTCCCCAGCGCTCCTGCCGTGAACCGTGGGTCGCTTTCGCATTCTCAACATAGTGCCAGTCAGCCGAGCCCAGGATCGCGCGGAAAGAAGCGTACGCTCGCATTGGAAGGCGATCCAGCTATCGGCCCAGCAACGAAGCAACCTAGGTGCAGCACACTTCTCCCCACAGATCGGTATCGCTGACACCCCATGGCGATACCATCTTGTCATGCGTTGTGAACTGCGGGAGCCGATATACACTTCCGCTGCGATGCTTTGCTCCTCATTAGACCTTCGTCCTCTTCGACCTGTCTCCCGTTGGTTCCTGGCCTCCTTCAGGACATCTCCCGGGCCTTTGGCCCCGGGCGAGGTAAGTCTAGCTAACACGAACCGAATGTACATACCATGCTATACCAGCGTATCTCAATTGCATCTGTCGGGTAGAAATTGGATCCAAGAACCATACCCAATCGCTCTTGTGAATCTTGTAAACGACTCGAGAGGGTCCAGTCAGCTGTGTCGACTCTAAGACCAATTGCGGGCTACCATGTATGCTGCTCGCATAGAACACAAAATAGAACAACATAATAACAACAGAACAACAGGAAAAAAGTTCTCCCGCAGTCGTGTCGACTCGAACGAGGAACTTCAGCTGAGAGTGTACACCGGTATGGGCCGCGGCAAAAAGGAAGCCCCTTGGCTGAGGGGCGATGCCCCGTCGATGGGCGATACTGGCCGTCGGTGTTGCATGCGCGATTGATGAGCACAGACTCTCGCAGAAGCAAGGCTACTACAACCTCGTGGTAGAGAATTTGCGCCGCAGGGCAGCCAGCTGGTCCAACTCGGTGATGTACCGGTGGAAGGAACTTCTAGGACAATCAAAACGCTGTAGTGTATAGCATCAAGCCATAGCTTAATGCCGCACCCTTATGGCGGACAAAGGAAACTCTGCTCAGCCCGGATGAGACTCCCCGCGAGATGCGGGCTGCCGGGCTAAACTCACTCAATGAAGCTCGTTTTGGCAGGTAGTGATGCCAGGATCGTGTCACGCTCGGACTGCTCACAGCAGAGTCTCCCAGCTATGGTCCAGCGGCCCTCGCGGCTCGCAAACATGCCAAAGCGTTTTCTTTCGGTTTAATCATTCAGATGGTGCTTGAATCGTCACGATGGAGCACATCGACACTTGCAGCAGCAGGGAGGGGGAGGCGGTGAAACAAGCGCCCATAGCGCTTGATAGGTGGCTAAGTTGTGACAAGGTAACACAAAGAACCATGGGCGCTTGGCGCTTGGCTGAAGTGAACAATCACCATCGTCGACTGTACTTGCTTCCTCCCCTCATCCACGCCCTCGAGCTTTGACTCGCTCACCCGAATTTAGAACCCCGACTTTAGCCACGAAGGTATTGAACGAATATATAAAACCGCAAGGGATGGCTGGTGTGATCGCAAGCTCACCCAGTCCTGTGATGTCTTCCAACGAGCAGCCGCGTACTCCGTCTCCTGCCCCCAGGCAGGAGGCGAACGTGAATGCCGATGGAGCATCCGAGATTGCGCAGAGCTCCGGTATGCCTTTTCTCCTGAATGACTCCCCTGTTAAGCCTGCTGGACTCATGAGCATCTCTCGCAAAGTCATCGAAGCGGGACCTGACGCATCCTCGAAAGACCTTGATGCAGATTTCCTCACTGAGCACCTTCGTCCTTGCCCCGAGAAATCGTACCTCAAGCTTCAGGCGAACCCAATGGTTGGAAAGTATACCAAGCAGATCATGAATGCTCCCGAAGAAATCGCGATGTATCAACCTATGGCAGAATTGCTGACTCTTCTCAGCAAGACTATTCACAGTGAGTGTTGGTCCCAATGTATCCGCGTTTCAGTAACTCACACGTACGTTGAACTGCAGGGTTGATTACCAAGGGTGACAAGCAGCGGCTCTCGCTCCAAAGCGAGCGGCCCATCGTCTTCCTCGATCACCACAGTTGCGCTATCACTCGCTTTCCTGTTGGTGACCCGAAGGAGTTCCCTGACATCGTCGGCGTTTTCCAACCTCGGGATGCGAAGACCTTGAAACTCCATAACGACGGGACTTACCGCGAGGTCCCCTACCATCGTATCGAGACCGTCGTAGAGGCCAAGGTCAGAGGCAAGCAAGCTGAAGGCAGACGTCAAGCTTCCAGTTACATCCACCACATCCTGCAGGCGCGACCCGACCGACCTTCGTATTATGGGATGAGTGCCACTCAGGAATCCTTCCAGCTCTACTACGGCTCTCCCCTCGGACTGCGGGCTGCAGCGCATATTCCTTGGACCGATCTAAAGACCTTATGCGCCTATGTGTACTCGCTCTACGACCCTCCTGATGGTCATATTCTGTATGATCGGACCATCACCTGGTCGGAAACGCCCAACCGACCCAACAGCCCGGCCATGTGGAACCTGACTGTGGACGGGGAGAAGTACTACGGCGCGCGTATAGTCTTCTTGGGATATCCGTTCGGACGCCGAACGACTGTCTTTCGGATCACACGGCTCAACCTTCCACCTGTCATCATCAAGGAGTTCTACCTTGAGAGCGGCCGACGGTACGAAGAGGTCGACTTGCTGGCCCATATTCACCTCGAAGGCTACGTCCCCGGCGTTGTACGCGTATTTTCCTCTGAGACAGTAACGAGCGAGGATACGGTAGTTGCCTTCCGTGATACAACTACAGAAGAGACGCGTACGAAGCAACGCATCGTCTTCGGCGACTTCGGAATGGACCTAGAGTACGCCAAGACAGTCAACGATCTCCTCAAGGCTGTGTACGACGTGCTAGAGAGTAAGCTAAATTCTCGACCTCTTCGTAAGATGATTCAAGTGCTGATACGCGCGTTCACTAGTGCACAGAACGGTTGCTTCGCGACGCGAGGTCCTTCATCGGGACATGAGCATCTTCAATATCATGATGTATCCTCAGCGATCACCTTCCAAGGGGGTCAAGTGGATGGAAGACGTTCCGCCTCTTATCGACGCAGTCTTGGCTGGCCAACCAAGGTAAGCCCACCCGTGTTTCCTCTCTGCGACAATGATTGATGTCGAGTTGGACGTAGCGACTCGGAAATACCGCCGATCCCTTGTGGACTAATGATAGATTACGATCATTCCGCTCTACTTGGCCATGCTCAGGCTGCACCGCGGATCCACGAAGCGATACATAGGGAGCTGAAGCATCGCACGGTATGTTCGGTAATGCTCTCGCAGATCTTTGTGATCATTGACTCTCGCGCAGGGTACCCCAGCCTACATTGCTCGTGCCGTGACTATTGCGGGCTTTCCGTGTGGGTTGGAGCACATGTACTATCTTCAAATGCCTCTTCTGTGCGGAAAAGCCAAAGATCTGTACATTCAGGCATATGGGCAAGAGCGCTACGACAAGTATACCGATGATCCTATTGCTGGCACGTGTCACGGAGGCTTACCACGGCGCACATCTCGGAAGGAGCTTCAGAAGTTGGCGTCGACTCTGCCCTTTTACCACCGGTGGGAGTATGATGCAGAGTCTGTCTTCTGGACGATGTACTCTGTCCTCCTCCGAGTTCTTCCGCAGAACGCGATGGAGTCTCTCGGCACTATGAAGCATCTTGAAGTAGCCTGGGAAAAGTTGAAGACTCACACGATTCCAGACACTCCGGAGGAGGTGAAGAGCTATGACGACATAAGACAAGCCATCCTCGGATATAGCGAAGAGAGATTCACCGCTGCCTTCCTACCCCCCATGCAAGACGTCGCCTCCATGCTTCAACTCATCGCGGAGCATGTTTCTCCCACTTACGCGCTTATGGACCCTCCCCCACCCTTCGATGATCATCTTCACGAAGCTATGCAGCGTCTCATCCTTCAGTATCTGGTCGATCACCAAGACACGCCGATTCCGCTAACACCCGGCGTCCTGCGATCTATTGGCCCCAAGTTGAAGAAAGACGGGCGCGAGTTAGGCACGTACGGCAGTCAGCTGGATGATTCGGTCGAAACCGGCACAGGATCGAAACGCCCCCGCGAAGAACACGAGTCATCTAAACGTCGCGTCCAGCCCAAACGCGGGGTCACCAACGATTTCACTGGCCCTCGCGAAGGCGAGGCTCGCATCCTTAGAGGGCTGTGGAATAACGAAGGCCGGGACGCTTAGCCTTGATGCCTTATCTCGTCGAACCAGTGATGTCTCGCTGATTGGCAATGTTTCTACTCATACCCTGCAACGCATCCTCCGGAATCATACTCTCCCGCATCGCATCACACATTCTTTCACACCATTCATCCTCATACTCCGTCGCTCATTGCTAGATCCCTGTTGACATATCCGCCGGACGGTCCGTTTTGTCAATCTTCCCTTTTACCATACTCACAGTGCACCGATACCGCTCGTTTTCGTTTGCTATATCCTCGGACGTGATCACGATACAACTAGCCATTCCTTATACTGTGCCAGCGCATTATTTGTGATGGACGCTTTGGAGTAATGTTCAATATTACTTCTATCTCGTGCGTGGAGACTTCGGCCTGCTCTATAGGAGCCTACAGTCCTGCGCTCCCCATATGCGTCATCTTCGCTCTTCGATCATTTCTTCAGGACGCTACCCCGTTCCGAGTATCTCGTGCTCTCTCTCACTCTCACGGCCCATGTTCTGCATTGCTTCTAATTCAATGTACCGGCGCTCGTTAGCTCTGCAATCATCATACACACTGTTGTCGAAATGTCTAACGGACACGCACATGACAAATCTATGGTAAAGTTAGGGCGCGTGACGACGGATGTTTGTGGCTAATACTGATAGCCGAGTTCAAAGCCTTGAATGAGCTTTGACTCGTTCGTTCATTGTCTAGCCTCAGGAACCCACTTACCGCATTATAGTCCCACATCTACCACCGAACTACGATATGTCGTCTTCCGATGCACACCTGCAGAGTCATGTTCGCGATACTACGGAAGAGCGAGAGGACGGGCAAGTCGACGGAACGTCTGTGATTCCACAGGGCTGCAGTAAGTATCCCTTCTCTCCGGTGCGGCACTCTGATCTCAAAGGCAATTCTAGAGGTACACGTTCGTGGACGCATCCTGTTAGAGGGCCGATGTCCCGCGACGGGACACACGAAGCCATTCCTGGCTGTCAGTGATTTTTGGGTAGACTTGGAACACTCCTGGAGCGTCAATGACTTGCTTAAGGCAGTCTATCATGCCCTCGAGGGTGAGTTGATGGCTAGAGTTGTATGTTAGTAGTTTCGTATACTGACATGGAGTTCACTAGTTCATAGAACAGTCACCGCATATCGCCGTTCACGGGTCCTTCACGAACACACCAATGTAGTCAATATTCTAGTGCATTCTCAATGAGTTCGCTCTCGTGAAGATTCATGGACACCGAACACATTGCCTCTGCTCAACGGCGTTTTAAATAACATTTCTCGGCCTAGGTAGGTCAAAACGCTCTATCATAAACGGTTGACAAGCATTGATCGACGTCTTGTTAGCAATTTGGATGGTTCTCGGCTGACGCCTCCGGCGTTGGTGGTAGATTTTGATCGTCCCGTACTGCACGTGCACCGGGAAGATTACACACACATCTGGAAGAAGGACCGAAAGGTGAGCACAAGTGCGGTAGATCTATAACGTAGCTGACTAAAACCTATAGGCAACTCCAGCCTACGCCGTGGCACGAGCCGTTACCGTCGCGAGGTTCTCCTGCCCAGGTAGAACGTTGGACTATGTGCCGATGCCTCAGCTTTCGGGGGAAGTCAAAGAAGTGTACATCAAGGCCTATGGGCAAGCGTGTTACAATAAGTACAGCGACTCTCCGGACGCCAAAGTATTTCATGGAGGCGGAGCACGCCGCGGGAGGTGGAGGGAAGTTGATGAGATCGCCATGGCCATGCCGTTCAAGCATCGCTGGGAGTATGGTGCGGAGTCCATCTTTTGGACAATGTACTCTGCCCTTATTTGCGTCTAACCTCGACATGCAGAAGAGGTTCCCGCAGCAAACATCGCACTCAGGGCGGTCTGGGAGAGGCTGGAGACTCATACCCTTCCCGACACTGATGAGGCGCCTTCATTCAAGGATGGAAGGCAGATTTTACTCGACGAAAACGAAGCCACATTTATTCGTCCGTTCCTACCGGCCATGAAGGACGTCGCCCTTATGCTTCACCGCATTGCGGAGCATGTCTCTCCGACGTACGCTGTGATGGATCCCCTTCCACCTTTCGACGACCACCTTCATGAAGCAATCCAGCGGCTCATCTTGGAATACCTCGTCACACACAAGCAGCAACCAATCCCACTCAACTCGGGGGCTTTACGCTATGTTCGCAAGGAGACAGACTAGCATTGTTGAGTAGAATGGTGGAACGCATCATGTCCTTGTCTTCGTGTACTGAGCCTGGGGATCCTGCTGCTATGTCATATGAACGACCCCTGCTATACCATACGGCTCGACTACGCTTAAATAGGGCGCGTTATGTGAACTCCGGTGGATTAGAATGAGACAATAAGTTGCGCTCAACGCTGAGGACAATAGCCTGATTCGACGCGACCTAACGGACGCGACGCGCACGTGATCGCGTCGCGGCGATAGATTGGGGGAAGCCAAACAGACGCAAACGAGAGAGATTTTACAAATACGGCCGACGCCACGTCGCGTCGCGCCCCGCGATCAGCTAAACCTCGGCTCCTTCTTCCTGCCCCGCCATCCTCCTCCGCACCTCGCGAACACCGCGCTATACCCGCGCTCGCCGACGCACACGATGTACAAGCTTATCAGGCGTATCTCCAGCTCATTCTTCCCGAGACCAGACCGGCCATGGTGTAACGGTCGGCGCTGCAGGCGCCGTACTCAGCCCTTCACGTGATCTCTCCCTTTCGGGTTTCCTCTTATTCAGATTTTCGCTCATGCTTCATAATCGTCGTAAAACTTCCTGGTGCAGTTTTACTCCTCCCAAAAGTACTTAAGCTCGCTCTCGCTTGTATCGTACCGTATCGTTCTTGTCTTGCAATCGACAGACCGTACACCTGTCTATCAGCGCCTGAACGTTCTCGTGTGCCGCCTCCTTCCTTTCCGGTCGCCGGCGTCACATCTTTTTGACAGCACACGGCTCTCTCGAGCTTGACTCTACACTCGACTTCGCTTCGTAACCCTCTTTCTGCGGTCTAGCTTCGTCTCGACGTCTAG